>ML778823.1:463802-485197 GCA_009831015.1 Picea engelmannii | reverse complement strand
GGTGGTATGTGGCACGTCACGTGGATCCTCATGGTTGAGGAGAAATGAATTTTTGAAGATGACAAAGTGAATTGAAGAAGGAAGTACATGTAGGCCCTTAAGATAATTAAAGAAAATAATTACAAAATAAGAAAGTGTCAGGTCAACCCTAATGTTAAAATGAAGTGACATAAATGTTATAAATAAACATCATTAGACATTCATTTTTATGCAAGTCGAATTTCAGAGGAAAGAAGAAGTAAAGAAGGCCGTATTTCAAGGGAGGATGAAGTCTTTTGGTGATGTGTTCTAAGGTATGTTATTTTCAGGTCATCTCACCATTTTTGCTATAACTTTTTTTCTAGAAAAATTCAGATGGTGAAATCGCTATGGTATTGATAATACATATCAAGGTATATCTGGTAAAAATTTTAGCTCTTGATTCACTATAATTAGGGAGATACACTATGTGGAAGATGGGTTTGTGACCAATCCTAAAGCTAGTCAATAAACAGGTGTTCCGAGTAAAACAACCATAACTTCTTCATCGATAATACAAATGAAGTGGGATAGATTTCATTGGAAAGAATACATACTTTAGTTTCTTGTGTGGGATTTTTAGAATCAGATGTTAATTATTGAGCGCGAGGCATTCTGTGCAAGTTCAATCTCCTGAATAGACCAGAATTGAATAAAGTCTACCATTCTTTCTATAACCTCTTTTTGGGGAGGATTCAAGGAGTGAAAATTGGAAGAGTTTCAGAGAATACATTGAGTGATATTATCTATAGGATCATAGTACTCCAAGAATTGAAGAATTGAAGAAATTGAAGAAGTCTCAGGAAGCATTATCAAGTTCTATGTGATGATTGGTTGATGGTGATGATTTAATGTAAAGTTTTATTATCTCTCATATATTCTTGGGTGGAAGGAAGGGGCAAGGATGGAGAGTTCAACTCTCTCTTTATATTGGAGGATTGTATCTTCCTCTTGGAGATTTATCCCTCCATTACTTCCCTTGAACAATAACTATTGATTATTTCTCATATATTGTGCATGGTGTATTATGGTGTATTGATGTAACTCTTATACTATTGTTCATTGCTCATTGGATATAGTTGAATGGTTTAAGTATAAGTTGAAAAAGGTTTTAAATTGTACTTGATACTGATTCACCCCCCTCTTAGTATCAACAGGTATTCCCGACAGATTTTTCCCCATTTGTCTAAAGTGACTGCTCAGTGAGCTGAAGTTCGACTCTATTCTTGTTGGGTCTCTCCTATTTTCTCAATATGATATGAAAAAAATGAGTTCCACTTACGATGTTCTTACGTTGTTGTGATTTCATTTCGACCGTACTTTTCCCATCCTATTTTAACTAACTCATCCCCTCTACCATCGGATTTCATGAGTTGTGTCATCATTACATCTTAATTACAAAATCCTTCAGGTGAGTTCTCCTACATACCGTCGATTGGCTGTGATTTCTGATGGATTTCATGAGTAAATGTGTATACAGTGCTTTAATGACCCATCACGTCGATCGTCCAGTTGTATTTTCCGTGCCTGACTATATTTAATGGTCTTTTTGTGCCGACCCACACAATCATGTGTTTCTCGTCGCAGGAGGGCCTATCCATATCTTCTCGTTGATCTTGACTTAGTGTTCACTTCGTGTAAGATGAATAGTTCAAGTGTGCAAGTTCTGATACCTTGGGATTATGCTTATTATGTTTTTGTCTCCTATCACTAAATTTTTATTGTTTTTCCCTTTTTCTACTTTTTGTGTGGTTTTTCATGTTTTTCTTGCTACTATGGTAGATCTACTATAATACATGGGTTTCTACGTTGCATAGGTAACTGCGCAAATGGTTGGCTATATCTATAGAGATTCATCTAAATTCCATTCACCATTTTGTTCAAGATCTATCCATCCAAGGTTCCCAACCATGTAACACCTATCTCTGTTATATGTTGGGTCACATACGACCCTAACCAATGCATGTGAAATTTCCCTGGGTGTTGTAGATACTTACTGTCGTATAGAAGGACCAAGTCATCGACTTGGAATTTCTTTGTTCTAATATGTCGATCATGCCATGACTTCTCTCTAGATTTTTGCACCTATCCAGCCAAAAACTTGTACTCCTCAAGCTAGACTAACTGTGCCAATGTCTCCTCTATTGCACTTATGTCTGAGAGCTCAATGATGGTTTCAATGCGCAGACTAGGTATAATGAACTCCATTGGAATTACTGCTTCCTATCCATAGACCAACCAGAATGGTGTCTTCCCTGTCAGCTTCTTATTTGTAGTTATGTATGCCCATAGTATCACATGGATGTGTAAGTCCGAATCGTCCCTTCCAACATTGCAAATATTTATCAAAGCATTCTCCAAAATTTTATTGAAAGCTTCTATTGTGTCATTAACGCGAGGGTGATATGGTGTACTTTTCTGATGATGAATCTGAAATTCCTTAGTTAATGCATCAATGGTTTGGCTAAGAAAGTGTGTACCTTGATCGCTAAGTAATATGCGCAGACATCCAAACCTGGTGAGTACATTCTCAAATAGAAAGCATGCAATAGTCTCTACAATGCAATCAGTAATTGGTGATTCTTCTGCCCACCTAGTTAAATACTCGGTTGCAGTGATGATGTACCTTGCTCCTAATCTCCTTGTGTGTGTGTTGATGGGACCCACAAAATCAATAGCCCACTTATTGAATGTTTTCAAAGTAACTTTTGGGTTTAATGGAATTTCATCACATTGAGATGGTTTACCCACTCCTTGGAATACATCGCAGGACTAACAATACTCTTTCGCTTCATTGAATAGTGTAGGCCACCAAATCCTTGTGCATAAAATCTTCTATGTTGTTGCTTTGCCTGCATAATTTTCTCCAACAATCCCACAGTGTTCTTCCTCTAATATGGTTGTTCTTTCGTGTTCTAGTATGCAATGCCTCAAGATTCCATTTGCCCCTAAATTATACAATTTCCTTGCAATTAGTTGATAGTCTACTTCCTTGACTACCAATTGTTTCTTTTGTGCCACCGTCATGTCGAAGGGAGCCACACCTATATGTAGAAACTCCACAATGTCCACGAAATAATCATCCACTATCCTGACTGCGAATAACTGTGCATCTGGTAAATTGTCATCTAAATTACCTGCATCCTCTCCTGTCAAGATCTGTGAGAGATTATTTGGTCCTGCATTCAGTTTCCTTGGTTTTACGATGACCTCAAAATCATATTCCTTAAATAGTAACAACCGTCTTCATATTCTGCCTCCTAAGATAGTATTATTGACTAAGTATTTCAATGCAAAATGGTTTATGCACATATTGAAGTGAGACCCAAGTAGATAATGTCTAAACTTATGGAGCACATAGACCATGGCCAGGACTTCCCATTTGGTAGTGGTATAATTTTTTCAGTTATAGACAATTTCCTACTTGCGAATGCAATTGGATGATTGATTGTGCATTCGCCTGGTTGTGAGAGCACTATGCCTAGTGCAATGGATGATGCATCGACATGGACATGAAAATATTTGTTCCAATATGGGAGGACTAAAATGGGTGTAGTGACCAATCTATGTTTCAGTGTGTCCAACCCCTTCTGGAAATCCTCATTCCATTGGAACTTGACTTCTTTCTTCAACAGGTTTTCCATGGGTGTTGTAATATGCGCGTAGCCTTGAATAAACTTCCGATAATAACCTGTATGTCCCAAATTTTCTCTTAGTTTTCTGAATGAGGTCGGTGATGCTAATTCCAAAATAACGATGATCTTGGCTGGGTCAACCAATAGGCCTTTCTTGCATACGATATTTCCTAGTAGAATTTTGAATGGTACGAGAAAGATGTATTTCTTTAAGTTCAACAAAATCTGACATTGTCTGCATCGATCTAACATTATTCGAATAACTTCGATATGATCCTGTAGTAGACTAAATACCATCCAATCATCTAAGTACACTTCCAAAAATTTATGTATGAACTCTTTGAATGCAGGCACAACCACTCTAGAAAAGATTACAGGGGCATTCTTTAATCCAAATGCATCATCGTGTATTGATAACTGCCCCATTCTATCACAAATGTGGTTTTATGTTTGTCCTCCTATGTGATTTTTATATAATGGTACCCATAGAATCCATTAGTAAATGAATACGCTTATTAACCTCCTATGTTCTCCAGTACTTCATCAGTGAATGGTGTTGGGAATGGGTCATGTAAGCATGCACCATTCATCTTCCTTAAGTTGACACAGATCCTAATCCCTCTAGTCTTCTTGTTCTGCACCACCATAGGGATAATCCATTTGAATTCTTCAACTGGCTCAATGATTCCAGCATCGAGCATTCTATCAAGTTCATCCTTAACCTTCTCCTTATACCTCGAGTTCAACCTATGCGGTCTTTGTCGTATTGGCTTAGCTCCTGGTTTTAGTGGAATCTTCATCTCCCCTAAGTTGTCTGCTATCCCCTTCATCTCTAAGAATGTAGTGGGAAATAAATCTTGATATTATCATAATAAGTTTTCCACCTTCTCAATTGTCTCATCGTTCCAATAGTCTTTTATGTGCACAAACTTAGGATTTTCAGTTGTCCCAATGTTGACTTGCTTTGTATTTATTGGTTGTGTGTATGCGATAAATACCAACTCTATCCCTTCTATTGCATGTGTGCCTTCTGTCTCTGGTACCTAGACATTCTTGGGGTCCCCTTCATTGTATTCCTCCTCTGTGAAATTATAGCATTCAAATAGCTTCTGGATCGTTAATTTGGTTGTGTGCACACTGCCTAGGGGTTCTTCTTCAACCGATTCTACCTTCGAGAGGATATTTGTTTAGGTGGCATATAGGGTTTCCTATATAGAGGGAGATTCATGTTCAAATGTGAAAATGACTTTGAATCTCTAGAAAAATCCTTCCCATACTACTGTCTCTCTGTGTGTCTCCAATTCTAAATACCAATTCCTTGGGATTATATCCAACGTGTGTATGAATCAGTGTGTCCATTCTGCTTCTGATACTCAGCGCCATAAAGCCCTACATTTTTCCACATGATCCACTGGGTCACATTCTCCTGTTAATTTATGCGCACTTACTTCTGCTTCAGATCCAAATCGTATCTGCATGAGTCTACTACATTGTGCCCAGTCTTTAATACTCTTTCTGTGCATGACCCACCATCTAGTTGGAGTTTCTTTTAAGATGACATCTAGTGCTAATAGCCTCTGGTGTTCAGGTACTTGTAATTAGAATGATTTTATAAACACATTAATCTCAGTTATTCCATCGTACCTGAGTGGGTCATATAGTTCTGTTCCAATCCAACGCAAATATTGGTTTATATAGGAACATCTTCTATTTGATACTTCATGCATCATTTGTTGTCGATTCTCTAGACTAGCTTCTGAATATGATGCACATGAACTGAAACTTTTCCAACTGAGTGTACCATCCACTATTCGCTTGACATAATACTCCATTCACATCATCAAATTATATAAATTGTTCATGTCATTCGCCCTTATTAAATCTGTATATATCTTCCCTTTTGATGGGTCCAATGGTGCAGTAACCTTTAGATCCCCGACCTCGAAGATCATATCCCTTATTTTCAAGTTAATAATTTATTGGTTATAAACTTCCCATTCCAGTCCCATTAAAGTTGTATATGGTTGAATAATGTCTATGATCTCAATCACTTCAAAATATATCATGTTGTGTACCCCATCTATGTTTACAAGTACCCCTATTAGTTGCCCTATCAGGACTATCTTATGCTAATTCACGATCCTTAACTGGAAAGGGGACCATATTAATTCAGGTTCACCCATCATCTCCCATGTCTTATTAGGTAGTACATTCACATCTGATCCTAAGTCTAGGATAACATTATCCACATCGTATTCCCCAATCTGCGCATTAAACTTGAATTCCTCATTGGTTCTCTTCATGCACAGTACTTGGTTTCCCATTCCCTATGTGACAGGGGTGTCCCTTCCTTTTGCACAATAATCAATCATTTTGTATAATATCCTAAGTGTAGTTCTATCTCTCATCAGTTCTACACAACTTTTTAAGAATTCAGTTAGTGTACTTACTTGCACACTTGACTTTTCAAGTATTGTTGGGTCTTCTAGATGAGGTAGCGATGATGTGGACACTTCCCCATGTGGTTCAAGTATTTCCTTTCGCATGCTCTGATATGTTTATTTTTTATGTTGTGGGTTGAATGTTGGCATAGGCCCCATTGAGTTCCTTACTCACTCCTCCATTTGTTTTCCTTGAGTTTCCATATCAAAGCATGTGCGAGCTCCTCCACGTTTAACAATTGCGATTTTTGGTCCTTCACTATGTTCTTCAACTGATGTCATTTGCACATTCTAATTCTGATGCAGATTCTGATTTGGGTTGCCTCTAGCTTTCCATTTTGCAACTAGTCGGGGACACTCCTATGTTGTGTGATCCAGTGCTTTGCAATATGTGCACATGGTACATTGTTTCGGTCAATCTCGGGCCAAGTGTCCTGGTTGATTACAGTTATAACAAATAATCGGTCCTCATCCTCCTCGACCAAAATTCCCTCTTCATCGGTCTCTGCCAATTTTTTTTATGTTCCCCTGATTGAAACCTCTCTGAGTGTTATACTGTGCGCCACTCCCATCCACGTCGATATTCTCTTCTTGGATCCAGTATATATTCAATCTGCACTTCCTTAGTAGGTCGAACGCAGGACAATCCTTTTCTTCATGTCCTACTAATTTGAAAAAATTGCAAAACAAGTTCTTTGGAGTACTCTAGTATTTCTAGAGTAATGGACACTCTACAAGATGATTTCCCCATTTCTTACATGTCTCACAGTATCCTCCCCTGAGTAGTGGATTCAGTGCTCCTACTGCCAAGTATTGGGAGAATGTTGGGCATTCATCCTTGTGGTGGCCCTCCGTCCTGCACTTGGTACACCAAATTTGTTCTCATTTTTCCCTTCCTTTGGTAAGCTCAACTAGTTGAATTGTTAATGAGACTAACTTTGTTTAAATGTGCACCATTCCCTTAGTGTCTCTTGCCGCCAACGACTCTAATTTCATCGTGATTTATAGTGCCTCTGGTTGCGACACAACCTTCTGGAATTAGTGGTCTACAAATGTGGGGTAGTAATCCTACAATGAACCACTATTGATGTTGCTGATATGGAATCTAGAAAGTCAGTCTCCCCATTACATCCTTAAAGCATTGATTGTAATCCCATATTACCTCTATTTGCACCTGTTTGATATCCTTCATTTCAATAATATATTGTTATTCTGACTTCGTATTTTTGAACTCCTTTAATAGTGCTTAATTTATTTATGTCAAATTCCTAGCCCGTTCAGTAGGTGTAATACATTGTAACTTCATATACCATACTAGCGAGTGGCTGCTAAACATTATCACTAACTGCGCGATCTTCACTGCTTCATCCTATATGTTTTTAGAGGCCCAAACTGTCTCGCAGACAAACAAGTGTTGTTTCGGGTCCTCTAACCCTACTCCCTTGAATTCAGGAAATCTAAGGGTATTATCTATCCCTTCCATTTTGGTTTGTGTATTCCCTCCTCTTGGTGATGTTGGTACACTTTGATTTTGACTCTGCACACTACTCACACTATTTCGATTGGTACTATTTTGTCCTCCTTGGATAACTATGATGGATTTCAACAAATCTTCAAATGTTATTTTTGATTGTGGTGATGCACATGGGGTCATGGATTCAATGTAGGATCTTGTCTGAGTAGGACTTACCCTCTATTCTATTACTAGACCGGACTAACACCCCTCTTCTCTGCTTCCTATATTTGGTATCTCTACAATTTGGACTTGGGCACAAGGTTCCCGTACTTCTGGCTCACTGTGTGACTCTTCTCTCCTAGCCCCAGTCTTTTTCCTTTTATACCTCCTTCCTCTGCGCAACTCTCCAAATTCATAGTCTTCCTTTAGTGTACTACCTTCTTGCATTCTCAGTCCCTTCCTTCCTCTTTCATGGCTTCTTCCCTTTTCTTAGGCGATGCTTCTGTTATCCTCCAACTCCCCTATGTGTGCAAAGCCCATTTAGTTGTCGGACTCCATTATCATCACATGATTTTCACATAATAAAATATTTATCCACATATTCAATGATTTCGAGAACCTCCCACGTGGGCCTTTGAAAAAAATTATTTCTGCAACATTGTATGACTGAATGCAATCTACAAAAAATTATGTAACATAACCACCTAGTATACTATCCAACCAAAATTCAACTGCTTGAGTAGTTTGGTTACTTATCAATTTTAGTTTCCTTACAAGTTCTGAAGTCCAATTCTTCGGTGCTACAACACTAAACCTTCATGTCTTCTCTATTAACCATTCCAACCACTCGATCAAAATTTTTGGGAATTCGCCAAAGAAAATTTCTTGTTGATCTGTGAACACATACTTTTGCATCCATTGCTCATCACTCATCCAAGGGTTCCTATTCTCTTGTTGTGTGAAGTCTCATTCTTTTCATTCCAACTAGTTTTTGATTTCTTTCTTAGTCGGCCTCCAAAACATTCCCTTAGTCGTAAATTCCCAGTCCCAGCAATGAAACCATTTGTTGACTTCTTCTTGTGTGTGCAGGGGTTATCAGACCCGGTGTTCGGGTTTACCGTGACCAACAAAACCCTCAAGACATCGGCCCTTTCGACATCACCTACTTGCGCAAATGAAGTTTCACCTGAGGTATCTATTGGGGCTGCAAGAATTGAGTTTCTGCATCAGTAAGGGAAAGGGAGGTTGATGTGTGAATCATTCTTCTTGATATTAACTTATGTATGTTCTTGATTATTACCTAAACTAGCCCATCCATACATGAACATTCCAGCATAACTAATTCATAGATTAAATTCATTCTGTGAAGTATATTATCATTCATGAATGCATAAAGACAAGTAAGAACACAAGACACAATACCCTCTCTAAACTCCTTCTTTATTCATCTTGTTTCTTACTAAATGACTATTATATTCATGATATTTCCATAACCTCAATTCTCTTCCATGCACACTCTCTCACACTTACATACACATATCTTTATCCCTCTATCTCTCTCTATATATCTATCTATTTCCCAATCCCATTTTATATTTATACCCCAAAATATAGGGTTTCAATTTCTATTCTTATCTATCCAAAAATAACCCATTACAATGCATGGCATAGCCATCTTCAATAAACTGTCTATTTTCCTTCTTCTACTTCTTTTTCTTTATAAAACTTTTATGTTGTCCTTCTATTTCTGGAAAGTCACACTATCGTCATTTGTGCTTCCTTTTCTCTCACGCTTGCTTTATCTTTTTGTCTTTGTGCTATCTTTGTCCTTCGCGTCCTTTTGTGCCATTTCTATCTTCTGTGTGAATCCTTCCTTCTACACGATTCCTTCCTTCTACGTGCTTTCTTCGTACTTAGATTTTTCTCAAAATTATATTCAAAACTTCATTTCCATCACAAGCATAACTTCATCAATGTTAACTTGGCTAAAAGATTTCAAGTACATGCAAAGAATATTTAAAGAACATAGGTGGAGGGTGAAAATATTCAAATTTTTAAAGATTTGAAGATTGTCATAGATAAATACATGTTTCATTCATATTTTTATGCTAGAGATATGGATGGTGTGGATATTGTTTTGGGATATCCTTGGATGGAATAAGTTGGTACAATTAATATTAATGTGCAAAATAAGTTTTTGAAGTTGTGGTATAAGAAAAATAAATTTTCATTGTAGGATATTTCTCTTATTAAATAGGAAGGGCCCAAGGAGGCACATGAATAAGTACTTGTAGGGAAACAAATTACAATATCTCATGACACATCAATTGAAGAATCTAGGGTTGAATTAGAAGATGAGCATATAGTACCACTTCAAGAAATCAAAAGGAAGGGCATAAATAGGAAGAAGAATCTACAAAACCACGTGTTGAAGAGTTAAAGAAAGAAGAATCAATAGTTAAGTTTGGTGTATATCACCACCCACACCACACAGAGAAACAACAATCATCAATACAAGGGTGTGAGTGTTAGCAAACTTACTATGGATCAACATGGAACCAGAGAGATAACTGAATATGGAATACTAGAAGCAATGCATGGAGATATTATAGTATTACAATGAAGACATGGATCCCAAGAAAGACTATAATAATAAGGGGTAGTTGGCATAAGACCCCTAGGAACACTCATGAGAAAGTATCAATACACATGAGTATGGTTGTATTGGATATGTGTTGGATTATATTGTCTTGTATCAAGCATGACTTCTGGAGTGATTCCATTTATAAGGAGTATTTGATGGTGTTACCCTACCTTAAGGGTTCTTCTCTATATTCTTGTGTTGTTCATGGTGAATGTTTTGGTATCTTGGATGTTCTAGGGTTTATTTATGAATTTTTATGGTGGATTCTCTCTTATATCTTTGAAGTTTTACTGCAAAGGAAGGGAGTTTTTCTAACTTGGTTTTGACTAAGACAACTAACAACTTTCACCAACTCACTCTCAAGGTTGAAGATAGATTGAAGCACATAAGTTGTTTTCTAGCTTAAACAAGCTTTAATGATGTGAAATTGAGACACGTGTGCTTGTATCATATATTATGCTAGAAAAATTAATGGAAAGAGCATGGAATGTAAGGAAATCAAACTTGCTTAACATGCAATGGCATCAATCATGGAAACATGGAAATGCTAAAGTGTAAACAAGGTTCCCATGAAGCAATTATGTCAAGATAGAATGGTGTTCACAAAATATAATTGAAGAGTTTGTCATTCATTGTACCATTTCATCCTGCCCATGAAACTTCATAACAAGTGATAGTAGCTCAAAATGCAATTAGATTTATCTTCCATATATGTTCATCATGAGACTAGATACCATGGTTATTATGTACTAGTAAGATGTTAATATTAAGTCAATGAAGATTATGTAGAAACATAATTAACCTTAAAACAATACTCATCAACCATAATATGTAAATAATATTTATCACTAATGGTGAAGAAACACTTCAATATTGCATTTATCCATCAAATTTATGTCAACAATTATACACAATTATAATTAAAAGATAATATTCAACATCCACCAGTCCAATAAAAAATAATATACCAACACATAATGAAAAAAATAAGATCCATATTTAAAAGATACATCCCAACACTTTATATAGGTGCTTAAATGGACTATTTATAAGAAAATTAGATGTTGAAATGTGCATACCAACAATAAGATGCCATGCTCATAAGGGTGCTTTAAACTTATGTATTAAGTTAAATATGTTTCACATACATGTATTTTCCATCAATTTCAGATCCATACCATATACATCAATATTTGCATCAAAGTGAAAACTTGCCAAGTATTATAAACCCTCAACCATAGATTTTAAATAATAAACAGAGTTGAGATTTTCTTAAATCATTTGGCTTAGAGACTAGGTCACACATGAGTGCATCGATTTATTAGATTTGAAAGTTGTGATCACCAAGGTTCCCAAACATTGCTATAATTTGTTGTATTATGTCCAAATGTTAACCAAACATTGCTATAATGTGTTGTATTATGTCCAAATGTTAACCAATGAAAGTAGGTGAAGTAAGATATTTACAAATATCAAAACCATAAAAGACATGAAGAGACCTAGTTTATTCACTTTGCAATCAATCGTTCCATTAGGTGATGCATGGATTCATTCTTTGTAGTCATAAGAGTATGCAAAGTGTCAAACATTGCATATATATCAAGCTTTAAGCCAAATCGTTGAGATCCTTATCCAATTATGAACGCAAAATTTAAAACCCTTATGCCATATGATTTATTTATGTGTTTTCTAGTATTAAGATAAACTCAAATGAAGATTGGAGATCTATCAGATTTAGAGTTTACGTGTCATGAGAATTACATGTAAGCATAGGATTAAAACAAGAAAGAAGACATTACGTCCAACTTCAAAATTGGAAATTGATTCTAATAAATCAATCAAGACTAGGTGTGACTTGCAAATAAGATCCAAGTTACTAAGAGATATCAAAGGATTAGCTCAATGAAACTTTTGGGAAAAAAAAGCATTCTATATCATGAGATATAACAAATTAAATCCTAGATTGTTAAATAAAAAAAAAAAAAAAATAGAAATAGAAAAATCAAATGAGATGGAAATAAAAGAAATGAGAAAACTTAAGTGCTATTATTGGGTTATGGAGTTTAGACTACTCCTTGAGTAGCTGTCCCTTTTACTTTGAATGTTGAAATCCCTAAACATCTCTAAAGAATGCTTGATAAACATCAATATAAGAGATTTGAACCTTGCAAGAGTCACAAGGTGAATAAACTAGCAAAGATTCAGCCTAAGTATTGCAAACCTTAAATTTTAAACACAAATCCTAGGATAAGGAGTTAAAACTTTAAGATATTAAACCCCAATACACAAAAACTAGCTTAACAATTCACAAAGAAATCACATAGATAATATATCATACTTCACTTGCATTGTTTTATTTGCAATGGCTCAGTCCTCAATGACCATATGAACATCAAAGTTTCAAACCCTTCTTTGATTATCCTAGAACACTTACTGAAGAAAGTAGAGAATATTTCACACCAATATTAAGCAAAATAAGCTTTGTGGTCTATTTCCAACCATGAGAAATGAGTGAGGTACCCTCGTCTAAATAAAGTGACCCATAATACCATACAATGAAAACCATGATCTATGAAAATATAATGAGCTCATACCATGTGTTGAGATGAAACCATGAGCCTAAAACCATGGGAAAATACCTCAAGTTGTTACAACAAACCCTCAAAAGTAGGGCACCCTCCACAAAATGAGAAAATACTAACTAACTATCACATGTGTGGTCCATGAGAGTGCATAATAAAGTACACCCTCCTAAAAATGAGTAAATAACCATATTCTAGAACATATATGAGGTCAAAAGGAAGCCTAGGAACAAGGGCACCCCCTAACTAATCCCAACAATCAATGATTAACACATTTCACACATGTGAGAACAAGTAAATGATGAGGTGAACCCCTTCTAAAATCTTCACACATGTAAATAGGCAAATAATAATGAGGAGCGCGCTTCTAGAAGGCCCTAGAAACCACACATGTGAGTTCTAAGAGACAGAAAATGAACCCTTCTATAAGTATTCACACGTTCCAAGTAGATGCACCTCCAAGTGGCTCATGCATGCTCCATATGATGGAAAATGTACAATATGGTGATGTGGATACCTCTATGATGAGGTGGCATCCCTGTCATCATCCACTGTGTTGTCACAGATCCCAATGTAGTCACATGGATCCCAAGAAAAATGACATATATCCAAATGTAGGTAGTTACGGTTAAATACAGATACATGGATCCCAATGCAAGTACAGATATCTTGAGGCAATGCCATAGATCCCAATGTGGGGAACCCACCTATAATGATGAATCAAGCTTCAAAACAAGTCATTAGGTAATGAACATTAAGTATCCTCTTCTAACAACATCTTAATATTGGTTAATTTTATAAATTCTCTAAGTTTACCATGGTGGTACAACTTTCCCCTTATTACATGTTTAAATTCCTAGGACAAAAGGTGTTTCCTAGGTCACTTGGTTAGAGATAGGTAAAGATGATGAATATTTATGGAAAAAGGAAGGGGAACCTTATGTTTTGATCGTCAAAGTCATATGTGATGATGTATAAGGTATTAAACTGGTCCAAGTAGCTTTATAGAGCTAGGAATCTTCATTATTTGTAAATGCAAACCTGTAAGTGGGAGATTTTCATAGAGTTACCACTTTGGCACCTTATTTATCACCCATTTTTGTATTTTTCTTTGATTCTTTTTAGTCATTTTCTTTAGATATGCATTTTTATCATGGGACTTTGGGACTGGGCCTTTATTAATGAGGTGGAATATCTCTAGTTTCATTATTTTTTCATTTTTTAACATTTATGCGCTTCACCTCTAACCTTTTTTAGATTTATTTTGACTTTAGCTTACATTGTTCTTCAATTTATTCCTTTAGACCTTGCTAGATGGAATATGATAAGTCAAACATAAGTACGGATAATATATTTCTTATGAACAAGATGAAAGTGAAAGGGAAAACATGGAAAGTGTTAGAAGTGGTTAGGATGTCAAGTATGTTATTTGACCAAATCACTAGTAGTACGATTTGGCCTAAGTCATGAAAACCCTTATCTAAGGACAATTATGTCCCCCCATGGTATAACGAGACAAAATAATATAATTATTATTGTTAATAATAAATATGTGTTATTTAGATAAAACCAATGTTTATTATGTTCATGATAAGGTCAGAAACCATCACACCACTTCTAAGCAAGAATCCCACGCATGAAATCATAACACATCAACTGAAATAAAGATCACGTGTGAAGTACCATCTGCAAATGCACATAACATATGAGGTGTAAGGCATCAGGTTATATACCATGTTAGATTCATCTAAAAGATATCATGGGTGATGCAAGGATAGATCATCAATAATATGATAGAAGAAATGAAAGAATTGGCAGATATGAGCAAGAGATCTCATCCAAGCAACATCATAGCACTCATGAGAGGGTGGTCTAGAAATAGTTGTCCTTGAGGGGGAAACATTTTTTCTATAATCTAGACACATATGCCATGAACATTTATTTTATTGATCCATCACCAATAGTGGAGAGAAAGCACTTTGGCTAGGTTGAATGATACCAACCTCTAACATTTCTTGAACCATACACTTAACCTCAATATTTTTTTCATATGGGTACCTGTAAGGCCTAATGTTATGTGGTATACTTATAGATTTCTATTGAATATCATGGTCATGATCTCAAGTGGGTGTAAGACCCTTAGGAATATTTGAAAATACCTTGGAATGATTGTTATAAATTTTTGGAGATCGACAGATCGACTGGATCAGAGGTTCTAGATGTTTGAATATCTAGTGAGCACAATTGTACAATTACACCATGGTGTCCATTTTTGAGTAATTTTGTTATGTTTTTAGAGCTTATAACAATAGAGGGTTTCCCTTGGATACCTCTGAGTTCAATTTTCTTGCCTACTAAGGAAAATATCATGAAGAGTTCATGAAAATTAAGATCCACGATTCCGAATGATTGTAACCATTGGACCCTTAATACAAAATCAACACCACCCATTTGGATTGAAATAATGGGACTATGTTACGAGGAAAATATATTTATGGCAAGGGGTAAACCACAACAGACGGAATGACTGCATAAATCAAATCTAATCCCAAGTATGCTATATAAATGAAAATGCTAACAAGAGAAGATCAAGAGCCTACCTCGTTCGGATGTTCGATGAAGACCACTGTTGAGCACGCAACTCAAAATGTTATACCTACAACTTGTCCTCAACAACCAAGTTACTCAAGCATACGGTGATAATATATAATGTTAGAACATATAATAGTATAATCCATTAACATTAATAACAAATACGTCCATGGAATAACAATTTAAATATTTACAAGATATCAATTGGACGAGAAAAGAGTATTTCTATTAAAAAATGATCCACAAAAGTGTATAAGTGACAAAATTCTATGTCGGCATGTCTCATAACTGAGAAACTAAGTCCCTTCCAGCTGGGCCTCCACCACTTCAATCCTCCACCAAAGGCAAGCTCATATATGAGATACAATGAGGTTCTCCATCAAAAGGGAAGAGCTTGGGGGTTGAACAATGTGTTTAGACTTTAAAGGACAAAGGGATGCAGACTTAATGTGAAGTGAAATTTCTCCAGAGTATCTTTTCTCTCAAAATTTGAATTCCCCTTCGACGGTTGGATATGGCCCAACTTATAGCCTTCAAATGGAACTGAAGGGCCGAGTCAAAACGTTTCCAATATATGGAAGGTCAAGGATCATAGATTTCATGGCGTGACAAGAAAACCCGACACAATTTTTTATTTTTGGCACAAAACCCGATGTACATGGGTTGTAATGGTGCAACCTACGTATACACATGTTGTAATACTGTTAGGGCATATATATGTGGAAAAACATGATTTTTTGGCTCTGGGAAGTGCAAAAGGGACTTCAAGTTTGCATAGGGAAATGGAAAAGGTCTTATTAGCAATTTGCATTGGGTGAGGAAAATCTTGCTATAACAATGAAGGCTCAATGTGAAGTGAAATTTCTCCAGAGTATCTTTTCTCTCAATTCTCTCCTCCTCCATGGTTTAGATATGGCCCAATTTATAGCCTTCAAATGGAACTGAAGGGCCGAGTCAGAAGATTTCCAGTATAGGGAAGGTCAAGGATAATGGATCCCTTGACGTGACATGGAAACTAGACACATTTTTTTATTTTTGAGCACCAAACCCTATGTACGCAAGTTGTAATGGAGCAACCTGCATATACACATGTTGTCTAACTGGTAGGGAGCATATATGTGAAAAAATATGATTTTTTGGCTCTAGAAGGTACAACAAAGGACTTCAATTCTGCATAGGGAAATGGAAAGACCATCCAAGCAAGTTGCATGGGGTGAGGGAAATTTTTCTATAATAGATGCCCCCTAATGTGTGAGGTCAGAGGAGTATCTGTGATGGTCGAAATACATTATAGTTCCCAGAAGTGGAGTAATGGAGACTCAGTTGGAAGTGCTAGTTTCTCATGAGAATATTACAATCCATAATGACTTTGTACACATGGTTGCCAAATTGAATTACACTGCAAATCCATGTGGAAATATACTAAATAGTTGTTCATGGCCATGAATAGGCAATACAATGTAGACACATGCCATATGATGTCATAGTCATGAAAAAGGCCCAGTGGAAACCGGTCTCAAAATCAATCTAAAGATATTTGTATACAATGGAGTAGAATCTGATCTCCCATGATCACTGAAGTCATATAGGTACTGGTCCAATGAAAGATAACAATAGCTCAAGAAAGATGCTACTGTAAACTGATGCTTCATGTCTTCTACACTATCCACCAAAGGTGCAAGTCTACATCATGTGAATAGAGGAGTTGAGCTCGAACACAGTGAGACTTCGTTTGATTACCGGTCATTAATGTATACTATTAACAAACACGAGACAACCTACCGATAATGAAAGTAGGTATCAAGGCATCGAGTACATTCTTACAAGTGTGATTAAAGGTGTTGAGGTCGAACACTTGAAGAATCCATCTATCATGAGACATTGATGTATTCCCAACTGTTGATGGTGGGAGAATCTACCACTAATGACTGAAAGCCTCTAGGTACTCATAGGACTCTAGGTCTCATTTCTAGAATAGATGAGCCGAAGTCGATGGAAGGAGACCCACTGAAAGGAGAGCATTAAGGCATCTCTCATCATTCAGCATGAGGTACAAAGAAATAGTTTGATGATTTGGAGGAACTCGGATGAAGAGGATGTTCACAAACCAACAACCCTGTGCGTATTTCGCATGCACCAGATGAAAGTAGTGCATGAAAAATCCCCTCTGGATAGAATCCAATAAGGAAGATTGCCGACAAAGGCAAGGAAACCACCAATAAGACTAATGGCATCCAAGACATTGTGTGAATCCCAATGTGTGAATATATTTATTTCCATTGAACATAAGGGAAACCCCCCAGTTAGAGACCAATGAGGAGATGTCGACTGTTGGGTTCAAGGTTACCTACCCATAATGAAAGTAGGACTAGGGTGCACAGTAGGACTACAACTTCATGTGATTCTGAGATACATAGAGGGTACGGTTGACATGCAAAGTTAAGAGTTCTAAGAAATGGTCGACAGATGCTTATAGACATCCTTTGAACGAGAGCACGAGACATATGGATAACTCAGGAAGAACAGACTTGATGATAAAGCGTCCTGATGTAGGAGACATCAACAAACTCTCCATATGGACTAGAAGAATAACCAGTCGGAGGAGTAAACTCTAAGTAACAAGCTCAACGTCCTAAGGTCAAACTAAACTTAAACTTTGGATGAAAATGGACTCAAAAGTTTGTGCTATGTTCAAAGGCGACACGACGGTTGTCAATATGAGATAATATTCTTTTCCCACACTTTTTTTTTTTTTTCATAGGCAAATGAATGTTATGATACAAGAGAGGAAACAAGTGTCATGAGTAAGAAAATAGCTCCAAACAGTGGAATATACCTATGTTCAATGCAAGGAAGTGCATGCGGGGCATGGACACTCAGGGGAATGTTTCCTCTTAGGGTACATGGTGTCAAGCTGTAAAGGATATAAATAAGGCTATGCTTGGTTAGTGATGCAAATTGCTTAGGTAAGAGGCTTATAACGAGAAAGAGGGAACCGACAATAGGCTCAATACTACAAGCTAGATAATGGAATGTAATTACAACTTAACTTCAAAGAATGTCCTTTTTTGTATATTTAGTTCCCTAGGCCCGAAAAAGTATAAAATAATACCCAGGAGAACTCTTCTATCCAATGGTGGCTAGAGTATTCCTTTTTTGAAATTAGTCTACTTGGTCCGAAAAGGGTTAAACTTACACCAAATAGACGTCCTTTCAAATCCATTTAATGAGTGTGAAAGAGACAAGTTCACTCGACAATCTTTTCTCTTTTTTAGAGAGTCGAAAAAGAGATTAACTAAGACTTGGGGGGAGTCCCATATGTACAGGTCAGAATGCTTGTGAGTAAGAATATGGGGTTTGAACGCAAAGTCATATTGGAACTATAAGGGACTCTTGGTCCTATGGAATAACTTCTACATGGGCACCAAATGGCACAAAGGTTCTAACTAGGGCACCCATGTTTGATAAGCCTCTACCACTTCAATCCTCCACCAAAGGCAAGCTCATATAAAGGAGACAATGAGGTTCTCCATTAAAGAAGGAAGAGCTTGGGGGCTGAACAATGTGTTCATACTTTCAAGGATAAAGGGATGCAAACTCAATGTAAAGTGAAATTTCTGTAGACTATCTTTGCTGTCAAAAGTTGAATTCTCTCCTCCTCCATAGTTTGGATATGGCCCAATTTATAGCCTTCAAATGGAACTAAATGGATGAGTCAGAATGTTTCTAGTATAAGGAAGGTCAAGGATCATGGATCCCGTGATGTGACATGGAAACCCAACACAATTTTTAATTTTGAGCACCAAACCCGATGTACGCGGGTTGTAATGGATCAACCTGCATATACACATATTGTCTAACTGGTAGGGCATGTATATGTGGAAAAATATGATTTTTTGGCTCTGTAAGGTACAACAAGGGACTTCAAGTCTGCATAGGGAAATGGAAAGACCATCCAAGCAAGTTGCATGGGGTGAGGCAAAATTTGATATAACAGACTATCCAATAAATACTCCTCAATACTTAGCTTAATACTATGACACTTCCCTAAACAATTTACGGTACATTCATTTGCAATATTACTTAAAAATTTGGTGCCAACTATATAAATCAATTGAGAAGTTTTGCTAATTTGAAATTAATGACATTATGGGTACTACTAGAATCAATCAACACCATTACCTTTTTATTTTTGATATATCCTTATATCTTGAGGGTGTGTGGAGTATTGATGCCAGCCAATGCATGATAACATATGGTTGGAGCAGTCTCTTCTAGTTCTATATCTTTTGATGGTTCTAATTCTTGATCTTCTTCCCTCTTCATAGTCTTTGTAGAATAATTTATTCTCGCTACATTTATGCCCCTTACTATACTTGTTGTCACAATTGAAACATAGTCCCTTTTCTCTTCTTTCGTCCATTTCTTTAGGCTTCAACCTTGTAGGTTGAGTGAGGTTAGGAGAGGGAAGATGGTGCTATCTATAGGTTTTAATGGCCACTCTTCTAGTAGCCATATTTTTACTTTCAACTTTCCTAGCCACACTGAAATCATGTTCTACGAATTAAAGTTTGAAGAGATGCACCTCATGTTGAATGCTCTCCTTTAAAGTGCCCATAAAGAGATGTAACAAATTTATCCTCTAGAATGTTTTTTACCCTAAGATTTAGTTTTTAGAATTGTCGAATGTGTTATGTAATTGGACCTCTTTAATCAATATTTATCAATTGACTAAAGAATGTGTCGCTCTTAATATCCCCATATTGCGCTATCAATTCATTTGCAAAATTGAACTAATAGTCAATGGAATCCTCTTTTCATTCACAAAACTATTGGTACTAAACAAATTGATCAAGTTCTAAATATAATGATGCAAGAATTACCTTTTGTAAAGTGGGTACTTGGTGTAGATCAAAGAATTGTTCCATCTAGAATATCCATCCTATAAGATCTTTACCTTCAACTTTCCTCATATCAATATTGGGAATTAATTAGTTTCTTGGTGCCAAGTTTAACACATGATGATGTAGATCTTGTAATGATAAATAATCATGATTCTAGGACTCAATCCTTTTTTCTCCACATTTTTTAAAAATACTCCCCAAATGTGACTAGGGTTCAATAATTTTTTTACCCCATTTTCAAGATTTCCTTGCATCCCAATATCACCTTTAGTGAACCTCTCATTTAGGATATGTAAGAGCATGGCTGACATGGAATTTTATTAATTTTTTCATCTCTTAATCTATATTTTGTTCCATATTTCCCATCTTTTGTTCCATTTGTATTCTTGTGTTTATTAAATAAGACTTTTTCACTAACTCTATCACTCAATTCGTTAAGTTGATTCTCTAATTTGGATGGTTGGTTTTGTATCTCTTCACTTTCTTCATGAGTCATGACTAAGCTCTCTAGAGGTTTAATTGGTGTAGAATTTTTTGCAACACCCTTTTCCATGTAGGATAACAATAATATTTATCTCTAATTATTCTATTTACCACACTTTTTGGATCACCGAAAATAGATATCCTAATCAAATTTATGTCAATTGTACATTACATACATTTAAAGCCCTAATTTGGAGACTATCTTGTTGGCTGAGCTTTCTCCTAATGTATCCCTAAAATTTCGGCCCTTATGAGTCTAAAATTTTGATTTGTATTACTCTGATATGTCTTCTATGCAATATCATAGACTTAACCAAAATTTGATGTGCCAAGTGAAAGTTATGATAACTTTCCCAATTTTTTTTTATTCTTGACCCTTTCCAGAGAGAGAACTTGTAAGGAATGACATGTGTTCAACACTTATAATATGGTTCTAAAATTTGGACTTGAAACACTATGGTCCATCATCTTTCCAATGAAATTGGTAATCTAATTAGAACTTTCTAGAATTAGGTATGACTGTATTACCCACAACACCTATTTGAGATTAGTTGTAGGACCAATAAAAAACCCTAACTTCCACAACCTGTAACTTATAAAGTATAAGGAATAAGAATTTAAATTTTCTACCACATGGTCA
>ML778823.1:377426-459257 GCA_009831015.1 Picea engelmannii | reverse complement strand
ATTTAGAGTTTACGTGTCATGAGAATTACATGTAAGCATAGGATTAAAACAAGAAAGAAGACATTACGTCCAACTTCAAAATTGGAAATTGATTCTAATAAATCAATCAAGACTAGGTGTGACTTGCAAATAAGATCCAAGTTACTAAGAGATATCAAAGGATTAGCTCAATGAAACTTTTGGGAAAAAAAAGCATTCTATATCATGAGATATAACAAATTAAATCCTAGATTGTTAAATAAAAAAAAAAAAAAAATAGAAATAGAAAAATCAAATGAGATGGAAATAAAAGAAATGAGAAAACTTAAGTGCTATTATTGGGTTATGGAGTTTAGACTACTCCTTGAGTAGCTGTCCCTTTTACTTTGAATGTTGAAATCCCTAAACATCTCTAAAGAATGCTTGATAAACATCAATATAAGAGATTTGAACCTTGCAAGAGTCACAAGGTGAATAAACTAGCAAAGATTCAGCCTAAGTATTGCAAACCTTAAATTTTAAACACAAATCCTAGGATAAGGAGTTAAAACTTTAAGATATTAAACCCCAATACACAAAAACTAGCTTAACAATTCACAAAGAAATCACATAGATAATATATCATACTTCACTTGCATTGTTTTATTTGCAATGGCTCAGTCCTCAATGACCATATGAACATCAAAGTTTCAAACCCTTCTTTGATTATCCTAGAACACTTACTGAAGAAAGTAGAGAATATTTCACACCAATATTAAGCAAAATAAGCTTTGTGGTCTATTTCCAACCATGAGAAATGAGTGAGGTACCCTCGTCTAAATAAAGTGACCCATAATACCATACAATGAAAACCATGATCTATGAAAATATAATGAGCTCATACCATGTGTTGAGATGAAACCATGAGCCTAAAACCATGGGAAAATACCTCAAGTTGTTACAACAAACCCTCAAAAGTAGGGCACCCTCCACAAAATGAGAAAATACTAACTAACTATCACATGTGTGGTCCATGAGAGTGCATAATAAAGTACACCCTCCTAAAAATGAGTAAATAACCATATTCTAGAACATATATGAGGTCAAAAGGAAGCCTAGGAACAAGGGCACCCCCTAACTAATCCCAACAATCAATGATTAACACATTTCACACATGTGAGAACAAGTAAATGATGAGGTGAACCCCTTCTAAAATCTTCACACATGTAAATAGGCAAATAATAATGAGGAGCGCGCTTCTAGAAGGCCCTAGAAACCACACATGTGAGTTCTAAGAGACAGAAAATGAACCCTTCTATAAGTATTCACACGTTCCAAGTAGATGCACCTCCAAGTGGCTCATGCATGCTCCATATGATGGAAAATGTACAATATGGTGATGTGGATACCTCTATGATGAGGTGGCATCCCTGTCATCATCCACTGTGTTGTCACAGATCCCAATGTAGTCACATGGATCCCAAGAAAAATGACATATATCCAAATGTAGGTAGTTACGGTTAAATACAGATACATGGATCCCAATGCAAGTACAGATATCTTGAGGCAATGCCATAGATCCCAATGTGGGGAACCCACCTATAATGATGAATCAAGCTTCAAAACAAGTCATTAGGTAATGAACATTAAGTATCCTCTTCTAACAACATCTTAATATTGGTTAATTTTATAAATTCTCTAAGTTTACCATGGTGGTACAACTTTCCCCTTATTACATGTTTAAATTCCTAGGACAAAAGGTGTTTCCTAGGTCACTTGGTTAGAGATAGGTAAAGATGATGAATATTTATGGAAAAAGGAAGGGGAACCTTATGTTTTGATCGTCAAAGTCATATGTGATGATGTATAAGGTATTAAACTGGTCCAAGTAGCTTTATAGAGCTAGGAATCTTCATTATTTGTAAATGCAAACCTGTAAGTGGGAGATTTTCATAGAGTTACCACTTTGGCACCTTATTTATCACCCATTTTTGTATTTTTCTTTGATTCTTTTTAGTCATTTTCTTTAGATATGCATTTTTATCATGGGACTTTGGGACTGGGCCTTTATTAATGAGGTGGAATATCTCTAGTTTCATTATTTTTTCATTTTTTAACATTTATGCGCTTCACCTCTAACCTTTTTTAGATTTATTTTGACTTTAGCTTACATTGTTCTTCAATTTATTCCTTTAGACCTTGCTAGATGGAATATGATAAGTCAAACATAAGTACGGATAATATATTTCTTATGAACAAGATGAAAGTGAAAGGGAAAACATGGAAAGTGTTAGAAGTGGTTAGGATGTCAAGTATGTTATTTGACCAAATCACTAGTAGTACGATTTGGCCTAAGTCATGAAAACCCTTATCTAAGGACAATTATGTCCCCCCATGGTATAACGAGACAAAATAATATAATTATTATTGTTAATAATAAATATGTGTTATTTAGATAAAACCAATGTTTATTATGTTCATGATAAGGTCAGAAACCATCACACCACTTCTAAGCAAGAATCCCACGCATGAAATCATAACACATCAACTGAAATAAAGATCACGTGTGAAGTACCATCTGCAAATGCACATAACATATGAGGTGTAAGGCATCAGGTTATATACCATGTTAGATTCATCTAAAAGATATCATGGGTGATGCAAGGATAGATCATCAATAATATGATAGAAGAAATGAAAGAATTGGCAGATATGAGCAAGAGATCTCATCCAAGCAACATCATAGCACTCATGAGAGGGTGGTCTAGAAATAGTTGTCCTTGAGGGGGAAACATTTTTTCTATAATCTAGACACATATGCCATGAACATTTATTTTATTGATCCATCACCAATAGTGGAGAGAAAGCACTTTGGCTAGGTTGAATGATACCAACCTCTAACATTTCTTGAACCATACACTTAACCTCAATATTTTTTTCATATGGGTACCTGTAAGGCCTAATGTTATGTGGTATACTTATAGATTTCTATTGAATATCATGGTCATGATCTCAAGTGGGTGTAAGACCCTTAGGAATATTTGAAAATACCTTGGAATGATTGTTATAAATTTTTGGAGATCGACAGATCGACTGGATCAGAGGTTCTAGATGTTTGAATATCTAGTGAGCACAATTGTACAATTACACCATGGTGTCCATTTTTGAGTAATTTTGTTATGTTTTTAGAGCTTATAACAATAGAGGGTTTCCCTTGGATACCTCTGAGTTCAATTTTCTTGCCTACTAAGGAAAATATCATGAAGAGTTCATGAAAATTAAGATCCACGATTCCGAATGATTGTAACCATTGGACCCTTAATACAAAATCAACACCACCCATTTGGATTGAAATAATGGGACTATGTTACGAGGAAAATATATTTATGGCAAGGGGTAAACCACAACAGACGGAATGACTGCATAAATCAAATCTAATCCCAAGTATGCTATATAAATGAAAATGCTAACAAGAGAAGATCAAGAGCCTACCTCGTTCGGATGTTCGATGAAGACCACTGTTGAGCACGCAACTCAAAATGTTATACCTACAACTTGTCCTCAACAACCAAGTTACTCAAGCATACGGTGATAATATATAATGTTAGAACATATAATAGTATAATCCATTAACATTAATAACAAATACGTCCATGGAATAACAATTTAAATATTTACAAGATATCAATTGGACGAGAAAAGAGTATTTCTATTAAAAAATGATCCACAAAAGTGTATAAGTGACAAAATTCTATGTCGGCATGTCTCATAACTGAGAAACTAAGTCCCTTCCAGCTGGGCCTCCACCACTTCAATCCTCCACCAAAGGCAAGCTCATATATGAGATACAATGAGGTTCTCCATCAAAAGGGAAGAGCTTGGGGGTTGAACAATGTGTTTAGACTTTAAAGGACAAAGGGATGCAGACTTAATGTGAAGTGAAATTTCTCCAGAGTATCTTTTCTCTCAAAATTTGAATTCCCCTTCGACGGTTGGATATGGCCCAACTTATAGCCTTCAAATGGAACTGAAGGGCCGAGTCAAAACGTTTCCAATATATGGAAGGTCAAGGATCATAGATTTCATGGCGTGACAAGAAAACCCGACACAATTTTTTATTTTTGGCACAAAACCCGATGTACATGGGTTGTAATGGTGCAACCTACGTATACACATGTTGTAATACTGTTAGGGCATATATATGTGGAAAAACATGATTTTTTGGCTCTGGGAAGTGCAAAAGGGACTTCAAGTTTGCATAGGGAAATGGAAAAGGTCTTATTAGCAATTTGCATTGGGTGAGGAAAATCTTGCTATAACAATGAAGGCTCAATGTGAAGTGAAATTTCTCCAGAGTATCTTTTCTCTCAATTCTCTCCTCCTCCATGGTTTAGATATGGCCCAATTTATAGCCTTCAAATGGAACTGAAGGGCCGAGTCAGAAGATTTCCAGTATAGGGAAGGTCAAGGATAATGGATCCCTTGACGTGACATGGAAACTAGACACATTTTTTTATTTTTGAGCACCAAACCCTATGTACGCAAGTTGTAATGGAGCAACCTGCATATACACATGTTGTCTAACTGGTAGGGAGCATATATGTGAAAAAATATGATTTTTTGGCTCTAGAAGGTACAACAAAGGACTTCAATTCTGCATAGGGAAATGGAAAGACCATCCAAGCAAGTTGCATGGGGTGAGGGAAATTTTTCTATAATAGATGCCCCCTAATGTGTGAGGTCAGAGGAGTATCTGTGATGGTCGAAATACATTATAGTTCCCAGAAGTGGAGTAATGGAGACTCAGTTGGAAGTGCTAGTTTCTCATGAGAATATTACAATCCATAATGACTTTGTACACATGGTTGCCAAATTGAATTACACTGCAAATCCATGTGGAAATATACTAAATAGTTGTTCATGGCCATGAATAGGCAATACAATGTAGACACATGCCATATGATGTCATAGTCATGAAAAAGGCCCAGTGGAAACCGGTCTCAAAATCAATCTAAAGATATTTGTATACAATGGAGTAGAATCTGATCTCCCATGATCACTGAAGTCATATAGGTACTGGTCCAATGAAAGATAACAATAGCTCAAGAAAGATGCTACTGTAAACTGATGCTTCATGTCTTCTACACTATCCACCAAAGGTGCAAGTCTACATCATGTGAATAGAGGAGTTGAGCTCGAACACAGTGAGACTTCGTTTGATTACCGGTCATTAATGTATACTATTAACAAACACGAGACAACCTACCGATAATGAAAGTAGGTATCAAGGCATCGAGTACATTCTTACAAGTGTGATTAAAGGTGTTGAGGTCGAACACTTGAAGAATCCATCTATCATGAGACATTGATGTATTCCCAACTGTTGATGGTGGGAGAATCTACCACTAATGACTGAAAGCCTCTAGGTACTCATAGGACTCTAGGTCTCATTTCTAGAATAGATGAGCCGAAGTCGATGGAAGGAGACCCACTGAAAGGAGAGCATTAAGGCATCTCTCATCATTCAGCATGAGGTACAAAGAAATAGTTTGATGATTTGGAGGAACTCGGATGAAGAGGATGTTCACAAACCAACAACCCTGTGCGTATTTCGCATGCACCAGATGAAAGTAGTGCATGAAAAATCCCCTCTGGATAGAATCCAATAAGGAAGATTGCCGACAAAGGCAAGGAAACCACCAATAAGACTAATGGCATCCAAGACATTGTGTGAATCCCAATGTGTGAATATATTTATTTCCATTGAACATAAGGGAAACCCCCCAGTTAGAGACCAATGAGGAGATGTCGACTGTTGGGTTCAAGGTTACCTACCCATAATGAAAGTAGGACTAGGGTGCACAGTAGGACTACAACTTCATGTGATTCTGAGATACATAGAGGGTACGGTTGACATGCAAAGTTAAGAGTTCTAAGAAATGGTCGACAGATGCTTATAGACATCCTTTGAACGAGAGCACGAGACATATGGATAACTCAGGAAGAACAGACTTGATGATAAAGCGTCCTGATGTAGGAGACATCAACAAACTCTCCATATGGACTAGAAGAATAACCAGTCGGAGGAGTAAACTCTAAGTAACAAGCTCAACGTCCTAAGGTCAAACTAAACTTAAACTTTGGATGAAAATGGACTCAAAAGTTTGTGCTATGTTCAAAGGCGACACGACGGTTGTCAATATGAGATAATATTCTTTTCCCACACTTTTTTTTTTTTTTCATAGGCAAATGAATGTTATGATACAAGAGAGGAAACAAGTGTCATGAGTAAGAAAATAGCTCCAAACAGTGGAATATACCTATGTTCAATGCAAGGAAGTGCATGCGGGGCATGGACACTCAGGGGAATGTTTCCTCTTAGGGTACATGGTGTCAAGCTGTAAAGGATATAAATAAGGCTATGCTTGGTTAGTGATGCAAATTGCTTAGGTAAGAGGCTTATAACGAGAAAGAGGGAACCGACAATAGGCTCAATACTACAAGCTAGATAATGGAATGTAATTACAACTTAACTTCAAAGAATGTCCTTTTTTGTATATTTAGTTCCCTAGGCCCGAAAAAGTATAAAATAATACCCAGGAGAACTCTTCTATCCAATGGTGGCTAGAGTATTCCTTTTTTGAAATTAGTCTACTTGGTCCGAAAAGGGTTAAACTTACACCAAATAGACGTCCTTTCAAATCCATTTAATGAGTGTGAAAGAGACAAGTTCACTCGACAATCTTTTCTCTTTTTTAGAGAGTCGAAAAAGAGATTAACTAAGACTTGGGGGGAGTCCCATATGTACAGGTCAGAATGCTTGTGAGTAAGAATATGGGGTTTGAACGCAAAGTCATATTGGAACTATAAGGGACTCTTGGTCCTATGGAATAACTTCTACATGGGCACCAAATGGCACAAAGGTTCTAACTAGGGCACCCATGTTTGATAAGCCTCTACCACTTCAATCCTCCACCAAAGGCAAGCTCATATAAAGGAGACAATGAGGTTCTCCATTAAAGAAGGAAGAGCTTGGGGGCTGAACAATGTGTTCATACTTTCAAGGATAAAGGGATGCAAACTCAATGTAAAGTGAAATTTCTGTAGACTATCTTTGCTGTCAAAAGTTGAATTCTCTCCTCCTCCATAGTTTGGATATGGCCCAATTTATAGCCTTCAAATGGAACTAAATGGATGAGTCAGAATGTTTCTAGTATAAGGAAGGTCAAGGATCATGGATCCCGTGATGTGACATGGAAACCCAACACAATTTTTAATTTTGAGCACCAAACCCGATGTACGCGGGTTGTAATGGATCAACCTGCATATACACATATTGTCTAACTGGTAGGGCATGTATATGTGGAAAAATATGATTTTTTGGCTCTGTAAGGTACAACAAGGGACTTCAAGTCTGCATAGGGAAATGGAAAGACCATCCAAGCAAGTTGCATGGGGTGAGGCAAAATTTGATATAACAGACTATCCAATAAATACTCCTCAATACTTAGCTTAATACTATGACACTTCCCTAAACAATTTACGGTACATTCATTTGCAATATTACTTAAAAATTTGGTGCCAACTATATAAATCAATTGAGAAGTTTTGCTAATTTGAAATTAATGACATTATGGGTACTACTAGAATCAATCAACACCATTACCTTTTTATTTTTGATATATCCTTATATCTTGAGGGTGTGTGGAGTATTGATGCCAGCCAATGCATGATAACATATGGTTGGAGCAGTCTCTTCTAGTTCTATATCTTTTGATGGTTCTAATTCTTGATCTTCTTCCCTCTTCATAGTCTTTGTAGAATAATTTATTCTCGCTACATTTATGCCCCTTACTATACTTGTTGTCACAATTGAAACATAGTCCCTTTTCTCTTCTTTCGTCCATTTCTTTAGGCTTCAACCTTGTAGGTTGAGTGAGGTTAGGAGAGGGAAGATGGTGCTATCTATAGGTTTTAATGGCCACTCTTCTAGTAGCCATATTTTTACTTTCAACTTTCCTAGCCACACTGAAATCATGTTCTACGAATTAAAGTTTGAAGAGATGCACCTCATGTTGAATGCTCTCCTTTAAAGTGCCCATAAAGAGATGTAACAAATTTATCCTCTAGAATGTTTTTTACCCTAAGATTTAGTTTTTAGAATTGTCGAATGTGTTATGTAATTGGACCTCTTTAATCAATATTTATCAATTGACTAAAGAATGTGTCGCTCTTAATATCCCCATATTGCGCTATCAATTCATTTGCAAAATTGAACTAATAGTCAATGGAATCCTCTTTTCATTCACAAAACTATTGGTACTAAACAAATTGATCAAGTTCTAAATATAATGATGCAAGAATTACCTTTTGTAAAGTGGGTACTTGGTGTAGATCAAAGAATTGTTCCATCTAGAATATCCATCCTATAAGATCTTTACCTTCAACTTTCCTCATATCAATATTGGGAATTAATTAGTTTCTTGGTGCCAAGTTTAACACATGATGATGTAGATCTTGTAATGATAAATAATCATGATTCTAGGACTCAATCCTTTTTTCTCCACATTTTTTAAAAATACTCCCCAAATGTGACTAGGGTTCAATAATTTTTTTACCCCATTTTCAAGATTTCCTTGCATCCCAATATCACCTTTAGTGAACCTCTCATTTAGGATATGTAAGAGCATGGCTGACATGGAATTTTATTAATTTTTTCATCTCTTAATCTATATTTTGTTCCATATTTCCCATCTTTTGTTCCATTTGTATTCTTGTGTTTATTAAATAAGACTTTTTCACTAACTCTATCACTCAATTCGTTAAGTTGATTCTCTAATTTGGATGGTTGGTTTTGTATCTCTTCACTTTCTTCATGAGTCATGACTAAGCTCTCTAGAGGTTTAATTGGTGTAGAATTTTTTGCAACACCCTTTTCCATGTAGGATAACAATAATATTTATCTCTAATTATTCTATTTACCACACTTTTTGGATCACCGAAAATAGATATCCTAATCAAATTTATGTCAATTGTACATTACATACATTTAAAGCCCTAATTTGGAGACTATCTTGTTGGCTGAGCTTTCTCCTAATGTATCCCTAAAATTTCGGCCCTTATGAGTCTAAAATTTTGATTTGTATTACTCTGATATGTCTTCTATGCAATATCATAGACTTAACCAAAATTTGATGTGCCAAGTGAAAGTTATGATAACTTTCCCAATTTTTTTTTATTCTTGACCCTTTCCAGAGAGAGAACTTGTAAGGAATGACATGTGTTCAACACTTATAATATGGTTCTAAAATTTGGACTTGAAACACTATGGTCCATCATCTTTCCAATGAAATTGGTAATCTAATTAGAACTTTCTAGAATTAGGTATGACTGTATTACCCACAACACCTATTTGAGATTAGTTGTAGGACCAATAAAAAACCCTAACTTCCACAACCTGTAACTTATAAAGTATAAGGAATAAGAATTTAAATTTTCTACCACATGGTCAATGATATGTTCCTTGGAATTTTTTTATTTTTTTTTCTATATGATATGTCCCATGAATTTTTTTATGTCTTTTTTACCTCAAACAATAGTTTGAGACTAGTTTTAGGATTAGAAGAAAACCCTAATTTCCACATGATATAACTTTGAAAGTATAGGGAACCAAAACCTGAAATTTTTACCATAGGTACTTTACTATGTCTACTTAGACTCCAAAAAAAAATTATATTTGAAACTTCCTAGAAAAAAAAAGTTATAGAGAAAATTCAAAGGTGACTTATTTAAAAGAGAAAAACCCTAGGATCATATGCTCTAAAACCAAATGTTAGGAAATAAACACCTAGATAGCCTGAAAATAGAAATAGAAGTAACTCCATGCCTTAAGAATTAGATAGAAGAATGAATGATAAGACTCTTCGAGAGTGAAACATCCTCTTACAATAGAACAAATGTACAAAATGAGATGCTTTCTAAAACTATGTCTCATTGGCATATATAGGAGACAAAGGGTGCAATTACAATTAAAGGGTAGCGTCGACCACACTAATATAACAATAGAAATGTAATAAATCAATATCTAGGGCTTAACATAATCCCAAAGCTATAGTTTAGGATCACACCTACTGTTAGTTCATTAAGATAGTATTTTCTCAAGGAAACATGGCTTACTTGTTTCCCACAACATGTTTAGATCCTTTCATGTATCCATTGAGATTGTTCATTCACACTGAACAATTCACATCACCCATCATAGCCATATGCATACTTCATGTTTCGTGTTCTTTCCCTCAACATCAACATTAAGCCATTTATTTCTCTGTAACACACATTAATATCATCATACATCCATATTTTCTCTCCGTACAATAATGATCTAATTTTCACACAGGGACATGTCTCCATCTCGATTGTATTGTCTAATGAGGAGGAGGCTAACCTTGTAGGAAAATGACTTTTTAAGAACAAATCTAATGAAAATTAGGGATAATCAAAGTTCCACCATGATCTAAGTTCCATGAATGGTGGAACACCCCTAGCGATTTTGCCCAATTCTAAATTGACCCAGATCATAAAAATTTCGATAAGAATTTTGGATCGATCAAAACTATGATTTCTTCTATCACTAAAGATCAACCACTAAAGAGAAATTGATTATATGATTGATTCATTTATCAAAAAAGGTAATGGACACTTTTATTGCAAGTATTGATGCTATCAAAATGGCTTGAAAAACCATATTCTTATTGAAATCAAACAAAAACAAAAAAATCCAAAAATGTTATACTTCTAGTCTATTTAAAGATTTTCTAAACTTCTCCAACACTCTCATCTCAAAATCCTTCCTTGGAACATATAGTAACCATACCCCTCGAAATTGATTTACAAAACTATGCCATTCACCCAAATTTCTACTAAATTTACTAGCTAAAACTTTAATCCAAAACAAAACTGCTCTGGCATAATCTATTTCCTACAACGTTACCTACTTTGATTAAATTTTCTAATAACTTGGTTCAACGTTTAAATTGGCTTAACTTATCACATCTTTAAACTTCCAACTTCTTGTAAATATGGCTTATCTTACACATCTTTAAATTTCCAACTTCTTGTAAATAGTGGGACAGAGTATCTATCAATAATCGATCGTCATGAAAACCTGGATTCCAGCCTCGCTTCTCAAACCCAATTTAGTTCATCTTCGCACAGTCATTCATATTTGCCTCATCATGCTTCCTCTCACTCTGCCTGTCTGCTCTGCAACAAAGAGAAGATATGAATGTGTTGATGGTGGAAAGAAATAAGTCTGAACAATGGCGGGGTTATGATAGGCTTCCTCTTCCCCTGTCTTGTATACACATTGTGTTGGATGGATATGTCGCTATTTTTCCTACCACCATTTTCGTTATGCCTATCTCCGTCTCCATCTCCTAATCAAACTTCCTACCATTACACTCATCTGCATTCTTATAATCTGTCTTTTTATTTTTATGGCCCTCACCCTATTCCGATTTCCTTTTTTGTTGCACAGCGGCGTAGGAATAAAGTGAAGAACACAAGACAAGTTTGCGCGTGTGCCAACCGAAACCAATTAACACGAGACAAACACAGCAACGCGTTCATATGGAAGGAGACGATTAGAGATTATGTCAAAAACGGCTTCTGGCACAAAGCCCTGAGGATGTATTATCAAATGCAACGCGCAGGCATAGACGCCGACAGGTTGGTATTTATTTCTGTAATCAAAGCATGCGGCAGCCTATCAGATCTACAAGCAGGCAGGAAGATTCACGAAGAAATTATGGCAAGGGGATTTGAGTCGGATGTTTTTGTTGGTAACGCGCTTGTGTCAATGTATGCTAAGTGCGGGTATTTAGAAAATGCACGCCAAGTGTTTGAAAGAATGCCTGTCAAGATGTTGTGTCATGGAATGCAATAATTGCTGGTTATTCTCAGAATGGTCGTCCCCATGAAAGCCTTGTCATTTATAAGTGAAATGCAAGTCCAGGGTATAAAACCCAACTCAATCACCATGGTTAGTGTTCTTACAGCCTGTGCCGTTTTATTGGCTCTCGAACAAGGTAAGCAGATTAATTGTTATGCAATAAGAAATGGATTTAAATCTGATGTTGTTGTGGACACTGCCCTGGTAGATATGTATGCCAAATGTCGGAATGTTAACATTGTCCACAAATTGTTTGGAAGAATGCCTAAACAAAATGTTGTATCATGTAATGCAATAATTGCTGGTTATTCCTAGAATGGCCATCCCCATGAAGCCTTGGCATTCTTCAAGGAAATGCAAGTCCAGGGTATAAAAGCCAACCCAATCACCATGGTTAGTGTTCTTCACGCTTGTGCCCATCTATTGGCTCTGGAACAAGGTAAACAGATCCATGGTTATGCAATACGAAGTGGATTTGAATATGTTGTTGTAGGAACTGGACTTGTGGACATGTATGCCAAATGAGGAATGTTAACATTGCCCACAAATTGTTTGAAAGAATGCCTGAACTGGATGTTGTGGCATGGAATGCAATGATTTTGGCATACGGAATTCATGGACATGGTGAGGATGCTCTTACTCTGTTTTCCCAAATGCAACAGACAACCACAAAGCTGGTTCATTCCACCTTCACCGCTATTTTAACTACATGTTCTCATGCAGGGTTAGTCAACCAGGGATGGCAATACTTTGAGTCCATGAAGTCCGATTATGGTCTTGAACCTATGCTGGAGCACTACGCATGTTTGGTTGACCTTCTTGGGCGTGCAGGGCATCTAAATGAAGCAAACGACATTATCAAAAGGATGCCATTAGAGCCCGATGCAGATGTGGGGAGGGAGCTTGCTCGGGTTCTGCAGAATTCACTGTGATATTGAGCTTGGAGAACAAGCAGCAAAACACCTATTTGAATTAAAACCAAACAATACTGGATATTATGTACTGTTGTCAAACATCTATGCTGAGGCAGGCAGGTGGGAGGAGGAGGCTAAGGAAAACATTCTATGCAGTCATAGTGAGAAGTTAGCCATTGGTTTTGGGATCATCAACACACGCCCAGGCACCCCCATCCAGATCATGAAGAACCTTCGTGTGTGTAGTGACTGCCACAATGCCACGAAGATCATCTCCAAGATTGTTGAGCGAGAAATTATTGTGAGGGATGTCCACAGATTCCACCATTTTAAGGATGGATTGCGTTCCTGTGGAGATTATTGGTTAGCTAGTTGAACCAAGCAATGAATATGTTTATGCTTTCAAATATTATGCTGCATACCATTCCTTTGATAGGTAGAGTGTAATATATGCACAAAGAGAAGACATGTTTTGACCTAAATTGGTGGATATGTTTATGCTTTCAAACTAATATGTTGCATACCATTCCTTTGTTAGGTAGAGTATGATATATGCACAAAAAGAACCATGTGTTTGGTCAAAATTGGGTGAGTGAATCTACCGAGACTGCCAAATTTATGTATGAAACCTCATTGTTTATGGGACAAGGATGTATGAGACCTTTTTATTTAAGAACCATGTGTTTGGTCAAAATTGGGTGAGTGAATCTACCGAGACTGCCAAATTTATGTATGAAACCTCATTGTTTATGGGACAAGGATGTATGAGACCTCTTTATTTATGGGACAAGGGAGCAGGAGTATGAGACCCTATATGGGACAAAAGATGTATGAGACCCTCTTATTTATGGGATAAGGAAGTAGGATCTCCTCAGTCATTTGACTACTTGGTCTATGGAGGTGTATATACCCTACCTCGATGGATTCAAACATGTGACCTCCAAGAAGAAAACACATGCTCTTAAGCATTGGGCTCATTCAAGTTGTACAATATAAACAATTAGATATTTGCTTAGATGTTAAGAGTACAAGTTTAATATGATTATTTTGTCATATAATTAATTCATAACCCATGTTAGGATTCCTGTAATCTCATTGAAATCAAATGCAATTGAATCACAGGGTTGTCATTAAAAATAAAAAATGAACTTACATGACCATGAGGAATACAGAAGAAACCTTGCATCTAGCATATCCATGTGGGACTCAATTTCTAATTATGTATATAATATTACATTCATATTACATTCATATGATGGCTTGTCTATATATTTAATAGATCTTTCTAAATCTTTTGAATAGATTTTGGAATGGTCTTTGATTTATATGGTTCTTTGTTTAAAAGTACAATTTTATGTGCTAAATTGATTGCTAGAACTCTTTGCTTTCATTTTATCACTTGTCCTTCGGTTGTTGTGGCAGAGTAGTTATAAGTAGTGGTTATAAGCAACACATAGCATGTTGCTTCACAATGTTTGAATTAAATTATCTTTATTGTTTTAATAATCTAAACCTCATATTTTATGGTAGTTGGTATCAAAGTTGATGGTGTTTGTTTGCTGAACATATTTTGATAACAGATCTTGGGTAGTGATGTTCTATGATTTGGCTATCTTGGGTAGTGATGTCCTATGGTTTGTACCTTATCTAGGCTAATTAGATCTTTAATATGGTTTGGCTATGGTTTGTACCTTATCTAAGCTAATTAGATCTTTAACAATGCAATTGTTGAGCAATGAGATGTTTCAAAAATCAAAGAAAATAGTTGTAAAAGAATGAGCACTACATTGTACTTTCAAACAGAGGATAAAAACATGATTTTTTCTTGGTTGAAGGGTGATACTTTAGAGGGGCAAACTTTGAGATTGATTGCAGTTCAAGCAATTAATCATGTGAGAAAAGCAAACTCTGATATTGATTGTTGCTCATGCAATTGAGAATGTGAGAAATAGAGATGTCAAAGACAAATCAGAGTAGGCAAATGGTATTTCAACACAGCATGAGAAATATAAAAGAGTTAAAGAGAATAATGATCCAGAGCTTGTACAAATGGATTCTACTAAAAGTCTATGAGTATAATTTTTTTGACGGTTTGGAAGAATGATTGGTATAATTTTAAGAAGATCCTTATATTGTTTCACATAATGTTTCCCTAAAATACATTTAACACAACATATATAGACAAATAAAATTGATAATAGGAATGTAAATTCACAAGTTTTAACACCATGAAATGAAGTGCAAGAATGATATTGTATTGGGAAAAAACTCCAACAACACTTGCATTGCGATTTGCCATGAGTGAAATTAATTTTATTGGTGATTATATCTATGACACAATATGAGTATTATTTGTACTGGAAAACTTACAAAGGTTTTGATCCTAATGACCATCATTATGGAGATTGTGTTTATGGAATTTCAATGGCTTCTTGGGTTGGATGTTAAAGTGGTGCTCAACCACTCATATGTTGTATTACATAATAAGAAAAATGGTTACATAGAGTACTTGGTTTAGGAAGAGAAGGGGATTAATGAGCACAAGGTCATCATTATTAAATGTAACAAGATTGAAAACACCAATTTGAAGGTATGCAAGGTGAGTGTCATGTTGGATATGTATGATTCTAGATTTTATATTGAACACTGTTATTGGGTTCTTGTTTTCTCAATCTAGAACTAAACAAATTGAGGGTTTGAAGATGTCCTTATTTTTATACTTGATAAAGGATCTTTTATTGATAATTATATAGAGATTACATACAGTTAATAGAAATCCATACATGACCAAGCAGGCCAAATGGATTTTGTTTGCTATATAAATTGAAGGTTCACTATTTATTTCACTGTTATAGGTTTCTTCATATTGGGCTTTCATTTTTTTTTAATAATTATAACACAATCTATCAATTTACCCATTTCATGTAATCACAGATATATTTCATTCACATCAAGGGAAATCCCAAAAATGTTGCAGTTACATATATTAGTTATTGGTAATTTCTAGAAACATATCCATATGTGGGTTGTATTGAATTTTATATCTTCACATAATTGTGCTATCATTGTTAAGTTCTTTTCATTACATTTTGTTGAATTTCAATTACTCTTTCATTTAGAGTTTAATCAAACAACTTTTAGGAGTTTGAAATTAGAGTCAAAGTGTTTTAGATTCAATAATGTTTCATTCAATCTATGTAATAGAGCATCAAAGTTAAGAGAATCTCAACAGATTGGTTCTATAAAATGTGATGGTAGAGCATTGTCATGACCAAATAACATCACCTTCAGAATGTATAAGCGTTGCAGATAAAAACATCCTAATAACTAGAGTTAAACTATCACATAGCAAGGAAAAAAACAACAAACTTCTTTTCCCAAAATTAGACTTTTACTACTTGTAATAACTAACTTTTGGTTGAAGGAATCAAGTACCTTGTTCCAAAGGTTTCCTTGATATGTATCTTGTCTATTGATCCCGCTATGATTGTCACCAATCCAATCCAAACTATGAGACCTACACACAAAGAAACAACAACCTTTCTTAATGCAATTGGTTATAAAGAAAGAAAGTTTGAAAATAACTAATTTCAACTAACTTATTAGGCAAGTCAATCCACACATCCAAATACAAATTGAAGTCAATAATCAAAGAAGAATAATTGCATGGGGCAGGGGGGAGGAGGACAAGAAAAGAGATCTTCTTATTATGACTAATAACAACATATTACAAATGTATCTCATATTCCAATGTCGATACCTTTCGTAACCATAATCCGGGTTCCTCCAATCTTGGGCCACTTAGGACAAATTTAGGATTTTGAAACCCTTTACTAAGAAAAGGATTGAGGAAAATTGGAATTTTAAACCTCAAATCTAAGAGGAAGAAGCCACAACTAAAAAAGTAGGGTTTTTGGGACAAGAAGGTCATAAAAGCTCAGATTAATGATCACCTATGACTACACCAACATGAGGACGCCAATATGGTAGTGCTACCTCTTCTCCAACATTAAGCCTCATTTTATAGTCTTATGAATTGGTTGAGGTAGTTAGTAACAAGTTTTAGGGAGGTACATGTGTATGGATCCCATAAACCTCATTCAAAAGCACATGATTTTCGAGCATTTATTATTTTTTACCCACTTTTCAAGGTACACATACCTTTTGTGAAGGTAAGGAGTGTGTACACAAACCTTTCTCAAGGGAAAGGAGTGTGTGAATGGAAAAAATGATTTTTTATCATGCTTTAGGATGAGAAATCACTACAAGTGATTAGTATGAAGGCCATATGGGCATTAGAGACATGATGGTGTCAAACAATGTTACAATCGGTGCCCACTAAAACATGAGTTCAAAAGGGAAGTGGATGGTCGAAATACATTATAAAACAATGGAAGAAGTTTCCAAGTGGAACCAGGTGGAGTCTAACAAACTTTGGATCGGGAAGTATTGGGCACAATAACCAAAGTATCAAATTAATCTCTTCCCCAAGGCAAACATACCCATGTGCATAGCCACCAAATCAAGTACATAGCAGATCCATGAAGTATAAAAAATGCAGACATCATGGCCACATACAAGATACACAATGGATTCGTATCAAATATATACCATAGCCATGAGAAAATACAAAGTGAATCTATGTCTCAGTGTACATCAATAGAACGATTGGAACTGTAAGGTGTACAAATTGATTCTCCAAAAGTACCAATGTCATATACACACACTCGAACAACATCGTAAAGAGGAGATGTTGTTACAACCCAAGGTCTTCAATCCAAATTTGTGAAAGGTAAAAATCTACACCATGTGCATAAATGAGTCAAAGTTGAACATGGGAGAAACCATTTGATTAACAGTCATTGATGTAACATTAGAAAATGTGAGACAACCCATCGATAATGATAACGAGCATCAAGGTACCTAGTACATTGTAGTAACTACAAATAGATGTGATCTTGTTGAACACTTGTAGAATCTATCAATCGGGGGACATCGATGTATTCCCACTATCAATAGCAAGAAAAACTAGCTCTAATGACTACAAGCCCTAAGGTACTATAAAATCTCTAAATATCGTTCCCAAAGCAAATGAGTCAGTGTTGATGGGAAGAGATCCATTGGAACAAGGGAATTAAGGCATCCCCCATCATCCAACATGAGAAAACATCAAAAAAATGATTTAAAGGTCTTGGGCAAGAGCTTTAAGAACACACCACCAAGTACATCTCTTGCATGCACTAGATGAAAATAGTGGATAAAAAGACCCTCCAAGAAACATTCGACAATGAAAGCTATTGACAGAGGTTAGGAATTACACCAATGATGAAATAGAATCCAAGGTACAAAACAAATCCCAATATGTGAATAAAGGTATTGTTGTCGATCACATGATAAACCACTCAAACAACGACCATTAATGAAATTACATCTGTTGAATGAAAAGTAACCTACCAATGATGGAAGTAAGCCCAAGATGACATTGACCCTAGGTCAATCTCTCAAAACAATTTGTCATAGTCGATAATAGATGACCCACTAATGAGAAGTCAATGAGGACCTTCCATACTAGCACAAGTATAGAACATTGATAAGGATGCAACTGAGAACCAATTGACAATAGGGAAGTCCGACATGGATGGTCAATACTTTTGAGGAATGGCCCACATGGATTAAAGAAAACTTTTGAACATAAGCACAACACAAAGGTGACAACCAACATTTGATGAAAAAAGGAACAATAATATAAATTTGTAATGTAGGAGACATTGACAAATTCTCCATAGTGATTGGAAATATTATACCCAAGCTCAGGGTATGTTTAAGGATTAAAATATTATACTTAAGTATAGTATTCTTGGTGATTGTTTCAGTTTGAAAAAATCATACATATAAATATGTAGATGAATATTCAGTAAAAAACATATAATTTGCTAATAAAAATAGTAAATTTTGGTGAATATTATCAATTTAATTGTATTTTATGTAAAAATGCAATTTTGTAAAGAGAAAATGTGGTGAATATGTTTTTAAGAAAAAATGGCCAAAAATAGCCAATTGGCGAAGTTGCCCCCTCAAAAAATACCTTGGTTAATGTTTCTTTGTGAGCAAGTTTATCCTTGATATTTTGTTGTGCCTTCTCAATATTTAACTTCTTCACTTAGACAAGTAGATTTTTATTACAATTCTTAGGTGAGAAATTTATTCATTGGTATTAGATAGGTCCTTACGAATATCTTTAATCTCTTCCTTATGAGAAACTTTTATATTGTTATTTTATTGTTGAATCTCTTTTATTTATTGTTGAAAATGGCATACTTTTGTATCTTGGCAACCCAATTTCCTTTGAGATTGAATAATTTACTTGTTTTCATAGACAAGAAGTTTGTTCAAATTTCTTAATTTTTCTTCATATAGGGTTGCAACATCTTGCACATCATATATATCATCTTATGAGGGAACTTTTATGCATCACTTCATTGTAAAGTCTTGTAATGTTCATCTTCTTTTTATTATGAAATGTCAGAATTTCATTTTTAAATTCAAGATGAAATCCCCAATGCTTCCATCCGTTGCTTACCTAAAATGATGTTGATGTTTTTGCACATAAATATACCTCAAACTGGGATTCAAACATATAATCACCAAACAACACTTGTAGAATTTTTACATCATCACTTTTCCCCCCTCATAATGTAACTTTTTTATTATATCAAGTTCAAAGATTTATAGTTGATTAACCAATTTAACATTAATTCGACATTAATGTAGTTGTTGCTTTCTTCCAAGGTAACATAAATGATAATGGGATTTCCTTTAATAAACCAAGTTTACCTTTAATCCAGAGAAAGAACACACTTCAAAATTTGTAGGAACAAATTGTCTTCCTTTTTTATTATACAATCCATAGTTACTAGAACTTTTTAGTATTTTTTTTTAACTTGTTAGCATTAATTTTGTGAGCATCCACAAGTGAAAAATTCCAATAAAAATAATATACTTATTTGATGATCCATGTGGATATCGGTGGCCACCCACCTATTCCAACTGGCTCAAAACAGTCTTCTGGCAATTTACTATTTTTAGCAGTTTTTCGGTTCCTAAACTTATGGGGCCATTTGAGGGCCTAAATGAAGTTTTTTCACGATAGGGAACCTAAATAATAACCAAAGGCCCTGATTGAGACCCCAAAATGAATATCCTCGTTGATACCTTTCCAAAGAGCTATTGTGCGCCCTAAACAAAGATCGTATGCCAAAGTTACGCCCCCAGAAAGTTGATACACCAAACTACCCAAATCGGGGTCCACAACACTGTTGGATTTTCATCTTCCGAGGTTAGAGTTTTGGATTTTATTTATGTTAAAAGGGCCTTTGGAGCATCATTGTAATAATAATATTCTTGATAATGTGAGTAGCCATCACATCTCTTCTTAGAGATAAGCTGCCACCATTCTAGCGAGTCTTTCACTCTGTATTTCTATAGTTTGTACATTTCGCTCATTAATAGAAATTATGTATTACTATATCTCTGTGTTTATGGTTATATATAATAAATATACATTATATTATTGGATATCTGATATATCTCTTTACATTTCTTTATTATATCTCTGCTCTCATTTCATGCCGAAAATAATCTGGATCAGTGGTATCATAGTAGGTTGCTCTTGATCATTTTTCAGTGCATGACCCTGATGAGGTCCAAGTATATAAAGTTGGGTCTCGATCTTATCTCTCTTGAGGAAAATCTCTCTCGCATGCCCAGGAAACCATCCATGGTGGAAGAAAAGAAAATTGACGAAGACAAATATTCTATTAATTTGTTGCTTGAGCAAGCTCTCATGCGACAGAGGGACGAAATGATGGAGAATTTTCCCATATCCTTCAACTCCTGCCAATAAAAAAAGGAACATTTCATAAAGTAGCCATTTTGGAGGCACCTCTCCTTTCAAGGTACAATTTAATTTTGATATTCTTGTATTTTAAGGTCAGATTGATGCAGATGCCCTAGAAAAATGGTTAAATCTGCTAGAAGGTTATTTCTCTATTCACAATTTTTTCGACAGGGAAAATATCACCTTCGCACTCCTTAAGGATCTCCCCAATGTAAAACATCAGTGGGAAACTTGCTGGGATAAAAGTTCCAGAGAGGAGTTTGGAATATATGGGGTCGAGCCCACTTGGGAATTTTTTGTGGATGCAGTTAAGGAACAATATTACCCTATTGGTAATTATGATGACCAATACATGAGATGGACCACACTGTGGCAAGAGAGGGGCCAAGCAGTGACGAAGTCCACCAATACCCTCCATACCTTGCGCACCAAGCTGGGTATCAAATACTTCGAGCAACATTTGGTTCTGAAATATTGTGGAGCTCTACACAAATACATCCAAAATGAAATGGATTTTCTAGACATCTCATCACTAGGTGTTGCTTATCGATATGTTGTTAAAATCGAGTAGAAATTTAAGCACCAAAACAAGTAGGAATTCAAGTCTACAAATCTGTAACACCCAAAGTATGTTAAAGACGACCCTAACAACCAAACTTTAGAAAACCAGTGTAAATGACAGAAAAAGAAGGGTAACATAAAGACGAAGAAAGACACGGGAAAGTGGTGCGATTTCCACAAAATCCCCTGGCACAACACTGATTAATGTCGCTCAAAACAATCATTGGTGTCTGAGATAAAATAAAATGAGTCAAACCCTAATTCAGAATACGATTCATAAAATAATGGGAGAAGACAGTTCATCTACATAGACCCCACTGCTACTGTCGCGACCACAACAATTCAACCAGAAGAACTAGCAGATCCTGAAGAGGGGGAGTTCTTTTTTCATTCACAGATGTGGGTGAAGGGGACCCCACTGCATTTATTGTTGATAGTGAAATCCAAAAGAACCTCATCTCAGCAGAGGTCGTCAAATAGTTAGGATTGTCAACAACACCACACCTGTAACCATACAACATCGGGTGGATTTTCCAGGGACGAGATCTATGTGTCAGCCAGTAGTGTCGATTGTCATACGGCTTCCATCCCTTCAAGGATGATGTATTATGTGATGTTTCCTTGTTGGATATCTGTGATGTTCTTTTGGGTTAGCCATTTATGTGGAAGTGCCATGCTATTTATGAGTCTCGACCCCATAGTGTCATTCTTACTCTAGGGCGTCATCTCTACAGGATATCATAGGTAGTTCCAACTACTGTCCCACCTAAACAATGCCACAAGGTAGTATCTCATACTACAAAATTTAGCTTCTTCACAATCTGTTCAAAAGGTGAACAGAAGGACACTACAACCACTGCAGCCTTGGCCCAAGACCTTTCTATCCAACAGAAACAGATTGCAGAAGAGAAATAAGATATTGTTTCTTCACCTATGAGGGGGCCTACACACTGCCAAATCAATCCAATATACAATAGGTTGGTTGAACATATTCAACCCTGCCAACAATAGGTTTGTGACAGGCTTCAACAAGCCAAACAGTGCAACTTCTCCAGCAAGGCAAGCAACTCACCAACGTTCAAATTCAACAAATGCTTTCCCCTCTCCCCCAAAAACTCAATGAAATGGAGACCATTGATTCCTAAGGAGGGATGATTGATCCAGGTGCATATTGGTGGCCACCCACCTATTCCAACTGGCTCAAAACAGTCTTCTGGAAATTTACTATTTTTAGCAGTTTTTTTATTCCTAAACTTTCGGGTCCATTTTGAGGGCCTAAATGAAGTTTTTTCGTGACACTTCAGTGATAGAAAAAGTCTTTGATTGAGCCCCCAAAATGAATCTCCTCATCGATAAATTTCGAATGAGCTATCGTGCACCGCAAATGAAGATCGTATACCAAAGTTACGCCCCCAGGAAGTTGATACACCAAACTACCCAAAACGAGGTCCACAAAACTATTGGCTTTTCATCTTCTGGGGTTAGGGTTTGGATTTTATTTATATTAAAAAGGTCTTTGGAGCCTCATTTTAATAATCATCTTGCGAATGCAAGTAGCCATCACATCTCTTCTCAAAGATAAGCTGCCACCATTCTAGTGAGTCTTTCACTTTGTATTTGTACAATTTTGTACATTTCGCTCATTAATAGAAATTGTATATTACTGTATCTATGTGTTTATGGTTATATCTATGATAAATATTTGTTATATTATTAGACATCTGATATATATCTGTACATTTATTTATTATATATCCTCTCTCATTTCGTGCTGAAAATATTCTGGATCATTTGAATTCTTGAGGAGACTTGTTAATCCAAGAATGAAATTACATCAGTCAAAATCTTTTTTTTTGAAACTTTAAAAATATTTAAAGCTTCACTTATGAAACCTAAGACCTTCAAGAAGGTGGTGACTAGGATTTTCCCTAGCGGCTATCCAATGTAGAAAATGAACTATTTGGTTGTAACTTAGTGCTCTCCCTCTTGGATACCATTACAACCCCTCTCATATACCACTTTATCTCTTTCAAATCTATGATCACTCCCTCAATATAGAAATCGTGGCCTCCTCTCTTCAATCCTAGAAGATGCTTACAACTCTAGTATCACCCAAAAACACTTCATTTACCACTAGAATAGGGTCACCCCAATTCCCAAGGCCTTCAAAATCTCTTTCAAATATGTTGTGTTAAAGGAGAACTGTGATGTCTCCTTCCACTTGATCGAGACGACACATGGCTTAGTAGCCTATACGACTCATATAGGATATAGTTAGTAAAGAAAGGGAGTCAAATGGGGGGGGTTATTTAATGTCACTCCACTAAGAGATGTTATGTTCTAAAGTGACATTAAGTAAAAGGGTAAATTACTAATTACTTAAAATTTAAAAGTGACTTTTAATGTTTAAGTAAAAAATTAAAAGGGGAATAAGGATCATTTTTTATTTGGTAAAAAAGGGAAAGATATAGAAGAATTGGAAGAAGAATAAAATGAGGGGTAGTTCTTCACTTTGGCATTATGATTTGATATCTTAGTTGGAGTGCTATTGGATCCAAGGTTTTCATTGGAATTTTGGAAAAACCCTTCCATTTTTGGTTTGGTTTGGGTGGTGCAACATACACCCTAGCTAAAAAAGAAGGGGATCCATCCAGGATTTCCATTGGAGTTTCATTTGGTGATTTGTCTATTGGTGAAATGATTTTTTTGGAGGTTCATGGACTATCTTGGAGGAATGAATTGTCTATTTTTTCAAGGTCGTGGATACTTGGAGAGGCTGTGAGGGTTTGTGGAAACTCGTGGTGCTTGGAGAGGTTTTTGGTGGTATCCTAGGAGGGCCGATCTACTCCCATTACAGGTCGTGAGGGTTAAGGGTGTCGTGGAGGCACTAGAGGAGGTATGTGAGATCCTTTGGAGGGGCCGCAATGGGCTTAGAGGTAAGTTTTGAGGCTGAATTATGGGGGTTTGAGGTGGGACGAGTGCCTCCCTTTCCAATCCTTATGGATTGGAGCAGGGTTGTAGTAGTCGTGTGGGGTTTTGAGACTTGAACAACCACTAGAGAGTGGCACCTCATCTACTAGAGGAGACATTGGCATGGATTACATGTTTTTTGTTTTATTTTCTATGTTTCATTAGTAGATTGTAGTTGTTATAACAACCCATAGAGATTGTATTGTTGTTGGTTTTTACATCCATAATAAAAATGCCTACATAGTCTCTTCTACTTCATGATTTTATTGGATGCATGCAATATGTTTGAAAAAATGTCTAGTGTTGGAATACATGCAAACTGTTTGTTAAAAGTTGTCAACGAACCTTAAAAATTGTAATTGACAAGAATACACAAAAAAATCTCTCATAAATCTAACACACCCACGATGGGGCATATAAATTTCATTCTCCTTCAGAGAACAATATCCTCATTAAGGGGTATCTATTTCATTTCTTCTCTCCCAGGGCTTTCCATCCATGACCTCCATGCTCCGAACTGAGCTCAGAACTGGAAAATACCCTCTTCAAATCCTCCATCCATGGTCTCTAATTTGGAAAATCAGGGCCTAGCCCCTTTTTCTTCGGCGACCATCACATATGAACATGGGATATGACTGAACGCCAAGGCCAGAGGTGCCTATTCCGGTGCTTCGAAACTTTGGGCTTCAAGAATTTCTACCTCTCCACACTCACTTTCTCCAAAAATACTTTCACCCGAAGTTAACGCTCTATCGACGTGTGTCTCAAAAGAATTGACAACTAACAATCACTTCGGGCTTCACACTTTGGGAGTCCCAAAGTATTCACCAACGCAAAACTCTGGAGTGAAACCCTTCCGGAGTGTCAGATCTCCAGACACATGTCCCTCACTATTAACGGTATGGATGAACTGCGACACTTCAGCCTTCAGGAGTTCTTGCCTCTTGCCACAAGCTTTCCTTCAAAGTGAATTTTCTCCGAAGTGGTAGATATGCTGACACCTGTTCTCTAAGATCGACGAATCAGGTGGACTTCAACCTTCGGGTCTTCTTGCTTCACACAATCCATTTTCCTCTGGAGCACTAAACCTATGAAGCGAAGGATCTGGTGCCACGCGTCCTTTATAATGGATAGTCGAGATCTACTTCAGCCTTCAGGACTTCGAGAGGTTGACTCACTCCTTGACTGAAAACCCTTGATTTTGGTCAGCGTCGGGCTGACCATGTCCTAGATCTGACAGTCTTGGATATTCCATGTAGACCCCCCCACATCGATGATTTGTAACCTCCCTCAAGGTCTCATTGTTGCGCCATGCGTGGCCCTACCGTCAATCGACATGTGGATCCCCACATACTCTCGACGTGATACCCACATTTCCTCGATCGAACGGTCAAGAGGGGTCCTGAAGGATCCATAGATCCATGGTTCACGTTACTTTTCTACTTCGCTCTTCGGGAGTTTTGGCATTATTAAGCCTCTATTCTTCCGAAGCATGCAACGTTGGGCTGACTACATCATAGATATGACGGTCAGGATGGTTCCCGGACATCCTCAAATCTAAGGCCCAGAGTTACCTTTGGGACTTCAGGACTTCAACATTCAGAAGTTTCAAACATTCCTATGCCTTTTTCCTCTAAAGTATGCCATACCCAGAGTTACATATCGAGTGTCACACATCCCTTCGCATTCAACAATTGTGATCCACTTCGGGACTCCGACAGTCGGGATTTTAAAACTCTTACACACTCATTCCTCACATAGTGCTTTCACCCAGATACAATGGACTTCCGCCACTTGTCCCTCTGGATCTGACAGTCTAGGTTCTCTTCGGCTCTTTGAGACTTTGGGGATTTTGCCTCCCTTACGATGAACTTTCTCAATTCTCTGAACTTGCGAAGTCCGAAGGACTCAAAGGGTTAACTCCCGCGCTCCTTCCCGTGTCCAATGGTCACAACAGACCTTGGCTCTCCCAGAACAAATCTCCTTCGTTCGTCTTCCAAACAAAGAAACCTTTCCTTTTGAAACTTCAATCTCGCTATTCTTCCTGAGCTTTGTTAGCTCTGAAAGGCTTAAGATCTTTGCGCTCTTTCTCTTGAATTTAACGCTTGGAATAATTCTTCCGCGCACACCTTACGCTCATTCCTCAACTCTAGGAATTAAGTGGTTCTCAGTCTTTGCCTGCCTCGTAGAGAGCCTATGCATACGTGCACTATCTCGCCTGAGGTTTAACAGACTCCTTCCTCCCACGGACTGAGAAAAACTAGGAGTGTTGACATTCATACGTGAAACTGTGCCCAAGGTCAACGAACTCACAGTTCGTGGCTCTAGCTTAAGCCACCAGAGGGTTCAAGAATCTACAAGTACAAGTCCTATTCGAACCCTATAATTTATTACTTGCCTAATTACAAAATCGAGTAGAAATAAAAGGGATACTGTATAACCATTAAGAAATCATGCACATCCCTGAAACATTCACAGTATATCCAATTTTATTACACAGTTACAACTCAATTACACAAGGTAGGAGAATACTTATCTATTACAAGTTGTAGCCAACTAACTGACTGTGGGTCTATGCCTTTCCACCCAACCATAGGCTCAGAGGCATTCATTCTTATCACTTTGGCGACCCCCGTGCCAATCCATGATATCACTAGGGAATTTACGCCATCTCTCAGAGACACTCTCTCTGTCATAACGACCCTGCTAGGTTTATCAGATACTTCCTCAACATCAAGATCACATTTTGGTTCTTCAGGTTGTGTTCTCTACACTCCGTTTTGGTTTGCGCACCTCCTTCTGAGCTTGCACCCTCATCTGGTGTCCCTTCTCTTGATCTCTGTGTGTATGTATCTTACCTTCCTTCTTTAGGAAAGTTTCTAACCTATCCTCCTCCTTCTGTCAAAAGGAAGCCCGGGTCTGCAGGTCTCTGTGGTACTTCGGGCTGATAGGCCATGTTTCCATTCATGGGGGTGGTTGATTATTAAACCACTAGTCCTTTCATTCATTAACTGATTTCTTTCCTCTAGAGATATCATGGCTCGTACTTGAAGGCTTCACCCCCCAACAGTCAGTTATGGGCAATTTAACAATAATACATTTACATCGTCCATATGCTTTAGCATGGTAATCCTATTTTATGATTAATTACAAGCTAGGGGAAACAAGGGTGTTACGATTCCCTCTCCCTTAAAGGAACATCGTCCTCGATGTTCTTTCTCAAAAACACATGTCATGCCTTTCTCATTCAGCTGTTTCAGAAATATTGATCCTTCTTTCTCGGTCATGTCCTTTTTCAGATCCTTAATCTTTGTCACCTGCTTTCAATAATTATTGGATAGAAAGAACATTAATCATAGTCTAATGTGAAAACATTGCATACAAATTTCTAGGGAAAATTTCTAATCTCAACACAATAATTATCTATGCGGTTTGTGGATTTATATCCACATGGTTGCCTTGTTATCCAAGCTTACTGTTTTTCCTTGACATACCCATTGTGTGCATGATTCCAATCAATAGTTTACAATAACTATCAAAGTCTCTTCTTCCTTATGGTCACTCACCCTCCAAGCCTAGGCTTAGGCATCCCCTTCTCTGCTATACAGTCCCTTGGGTGATCCATCTTTCTTTGCCAATGTTTTCTTGTACATGAAGAACTACCCATCGTGTGCATGATCCCAATCAATAGTTTATAAGAACTATCAGAGTCTCTTCTTCCTTGCGGTCACTCACCCTCCAGGCCCAAAATCAGGCATCCCCTTCTCTGCTATGCAGTTCCTCGGGTGATTCATCTTGCCTTGCCAAGGTTTTCTCACACTTGAAGAACTACCCATCATGTGCATGATCCCAATCAATAGTTTACAAGAACTATCAGAGTCTCTTCTTCCTTGCGGTCACTCACCCTCTAGGCCCAGGCTCAAGAATCCCTTTCTCTTCTACACAGTTCCTTGGGTGATCCATCTTGCCTTGCCAAGGTTTTCTCACACAAGAATAATTCCAGAGACTTTATCGAGCCTTATAGTTGAGACGTCCCTCAGACTTTCTCTGCCGAGGCATCCCTCCAGATTGTGTTACCTCAACACAACATATTCTAGGAGATCATGTCTTACGACGAGGTTCTCATGGCTCAACAATAGCCATTTTTCATGATTTTACAACTTGACAACCTTCATCTATCCTTTCTGGATAGATATTTTCTTCTCACCCGTATCATAGGTATACAAAAATTTCATGAGACATCATCATAAATTTTAAATTAAAAATTTTCTTTTAAATCTATCACCCACGGATTTCCAAATTCCACACTTTGTTTTCATATTTGTTCCGCATAGGAACCAGATTCATAATTATGGGAATTTTCTTCCCATAGCGGTTTGTCTCAGCAGGAAATTGGTCTTCCTTATGGGCTTACAACGCTGTCATATCCAAGACCCCTTTGCTTCCTGCACTTTTAACTTCGATCAACAAAACAAATTGTTAGTTTCCCATGCACATATATTTTTGTTTCACCTTTATAATGTTATCACAAACAATTTCAGAATTTTTCATACTAACAATCAAATTCACTTTCTCAAAAAGGAAATACCATACCTTGCACTTTGGCTCAGTAGGAAATTGGTCTTCCTTATGGGCTTACAATACTACCATATCCAAGACCCATTTCCTCCAGCAATTTCAACATTCCTCAGCCAAACAAATTGTTAGTTTTCATGCACATTACCTTTTCAAAATCAAGCATACTAACAGTCCAAGTCATTTTCATCTATTCATGGATTTAAAGAAAAGGGATACATCATCCCTTATGTATGCATCATTTCAACCTACCAATTATTTTAGAATGTAATTCAGATATCAATTGACTTTAATGAATGTTCCAACATTCATGGCCACATTCATACCCAATGCACCCTTGCATTGATTTTAAGTTTCCCACACTTTACGACAAGTACTTTGCCATGATGCGTTGGAGCTTAGCCAAGCTTTTCACCATATGGCTTATTCATTCTCATTCATTGTTGTAGCAGGACTATGCTTTCGGCTATAGGATGATCATGATCCCAAATCAGTACATATGAAACTACAAGTTTCTCTTGAATGCACCCAATCCTTCTTCCTTCATTAGTAACTAGGGTTCCAACACTCATGGCCACCCAATTTTTATTTTCTCTAACACCTATACAATGTAAGTAGAACTATTGGAAGGTCCTCCTTCCTCAATAAGAAATCCATTGTCTTTCCTTTATGCAAACATGCGTTTCCTTGAAGAAATTCCATGCAATGTGCTAACTAGGATCACCTTCATTCCCATAGAACCAGTCCATGTGAACACATTCTAACACAGAGTGCCAAACTCTACCTTCCTTGACTGGACTAGATGGACTCCATTTTCTCTCTACGTGATCGAGAGCTGTGACCTTAGCTCTATTCTTTTCAGGTGCTACCCTTTCAGCTCCTGTGCTCGAGTGCTATGATTCTGGCTAAACCCCTTGCCTACAATTGGACAATGAAGATCCATCTTCCCCTAGTTCCAACGGCTGTAAGGGATTGCAGAACCTCAATTAGCTCGCGGTTTAATTCTCCTTCCAATCTCCATAATGGATACGGGCCGTCCGATTTTCGATCGAACCCCAAACTCAAAACAAAACTATATTTAATTTAATTTATGGGTACAGATCCTGACATTAATCCACGTGCATATGCCTTCCCCGTAATGAATACGAGTCGTCGATCTTACCCCTAGATCGATTCTAAACCACATGATTCCAAATACGACAATCCTGGCATAAAATTATTTGACTGAGAATTTAGACTGAGAGAAGAGCCTTGATTTTCCAAATCCAACCACAGAACCCAATCACAATACGAGTTTACGTGGTATTAATGCGTGGGTTCCTTGTAGGTCAACCCACCAATCGTTCACAGATCAATGTTTCACAATGATTATGGAATCCCCAACTTGCTTTCTCTTTATCAGAGAGTTCAATCTCCATAAATTGAAAAGTGCTCGCCCAAATATTTTAATTGTGGTCGTTGATCATCCACCCCAACGAGATCAACGGTGTCGGTTGATTGTGGGTCGTAAACTATCGAGCCCATTAATTCCTCTTTCATGCTCCGTAATGAATACGAGCCGTTCGATCTACAATTGGACCCTGTTGAAGGAAAATCTCCCTGCGGACAGGTAGATCTCCTCAAAGAGCTAGACTCTTAACTCTAAGACAGAAAGTGCTTATCATGGTCACTGACTTCCTTTTAGATCTAGGTGGACTAGTGTGTGAGAATGAAGGAGAAAAAAAGTACCTTCTACCGGTGTTTGTCCTTGCACGCTCCGAGTTGAGCTCCAATCTTTCGCTCCTCGATAAGCCCTGTAGACAAACAAAGTACGACCACTTCCTACTCTATCAAGATTAGTCTGAAATAGGTCTATCTACTAAAGAGACAAATTCATGTGAGATTGAACATGAATTAGAAAGAAACAGGCCAAGCAAATTATATTCATGAGGACAAAACATTACTTACAACCATAGATAGATTGCAACAGTTTCATCAAGTCCTCCTTGTCTACCCCTTGCTCAAAAGATCCATGATCTGAATGATGATAGCTTCACTAATTGCTCCCTATGATATCATAGGTCTCTTGTCTCCAAAATATCTTTGTTTCAGCACCACTTATAAGATCATAAGTTTGGTGTGATTCTCCCTTTTCTGTCCCCTTTCACCATTAGAAAGCTTGCTTATATAGCCTTGGAGAGGCTTTAACCACTTGAGATATCCTTGGGGAAGTTGAGGATTTTCCTCCTTCAGTTGAGGATCTACCCTAAGATCATGGCTGGACTAGGGATTCGAATCCAACTGCCTTCCAAGAATGAAAGGATCCTTCCCCCATTCATGTCAACAACTCAACTGCTGCCCAAAATAGGTAGCACTCCCTCAAAAGGGCCATCAGAGCACTGTAGAGCTCCCCAGTAGGATTACGGGGGGTGCTAATGCTCCTAAAGACACCAGTGCTCCCTCAGAAGGGCCAAAGGAGCTTTATAACGCTCCCAGACAGTGTAAGGGGGAGCGCTAGCGCTCCTAGAAGAGGTATAGGGGAGCGCTCCCCTCCAAAAACTCAGTTTTTGAGGTGCTTTCAGATGGAAAAAGGTTTGTAAGACTGCTGACTCATTTCTCCTCTTCCAAATAAAATGTTTGAGGTGTTTTAAGTGTCCTTCTCATGTCGTTATAGGCATGACATATGCATGATGGCAGTATGCTTTCTTTAACACTTGCGACACTTGTAAGCAAAATGTGACACTTGTGAGCAACATGCGACACTTGCGACCCTTGTAATGACGACACTTGCAACACTATCAAGGTGAGTATTTTTTATGTGTAACAGACCCCAAACTCAAAACAAAGCTACATTGAATTTAAATTACGAGCACAGGCTCTGTCGTTAACCTATGTGCTCATTTGATCTCTGCAATGAATACGGGTCATCGATTTCATTGAACGATTGGTGTTTGATCCATTAACTTCAATGGATATTGAAATATATTTGACGACTGAGATTGGTTTCCTTCTGATGAACGACTCGTGTTCACTTCCTCTGTCAGGATCTTGGTTAACCTGATTCAATTAGGGCTTTCTTTCACGATCCTCATGATCTTGATCTATATTTGATCGAGAGGACTTCTACGATCTCTCAGTAAAGGGTTTTGACCTTTTGAGTAAACAAATATCACTTGGTTCAGATTCTCCTGCATCATACAATCATTCTTCATTGCCAGAGGTTCAACCTCCAACATTCAGGTTCTCTTCTTGAATCATACCCTACTTGGGTATCAATGGCATACAACTACCCTTTCAAAATTGTGTGCCTAACATGAGACAATAAAATACTTTGAAATGGATTCTCACCCAATCTTTTCATACCTTGAGCCACATAAGAATGAACATTTTTATACCTGTTCTTGGCTGCTAGCACCCTCTTTCTTATTTTTACCTCATCAACAGTGCTTTAGCGGGATTTTCATAGCCCTGTCAACAATATTTCGACTGCAACCTTCCCATGGTCATCCTCTGTTTGAGGTTGACCATTATTGGTCACTGTCTTCCTCTATAGTGCCAATTCCCTTCTATACACAACATGCATCATTAGTTGTAATATCAATTAAAATTCATGTATCATAACATTCAAATCCATAAAACTTCTTCAAAATGTCCTAGCATATCTTTATGCACTTCCCCACATTATCCTCAAGGGTTTCCAGGAATGCAATACAGACAATTATCAACTGTTTATGCAGTAATACAATCATCATCACTATGGTATCAAAACATTTACTTTTATTAGTAAATCATCTTTCTCATTCCAGAGGAAACATAACACATAACAAGAAAGGAGTTAGGAGCTATCCCCTTCTTCCAATTCTTTCTACATTGCCTAGGAATTTTCAGCCCAACTGAGTTATCTCTAAAGGCCTCACTGCCTTTTCTTAACATGGCTCCAACCAAGCCTATTCAATCAAACATACTCCTTTATTTATTCATTATTATTCTATTCATTACATGATGCTTTCAAATTGTAATCCAGGATTCTTATATATATANCCTCCTGACAGAGTTTTCACATAGTTTTTCCACAGGGAACTCCCTCAGTATGTAACTTCCTTATTGCACATCGATCAGTATTTGTGATGGACTCAGCCTTGAGTTAGCTTTAGCTGTTTACCAAATATTCCATAAGGAATATAAACATGCATCTTTTTCATGTACCCAAATTATGTGTCCATACATATTCTGGTTTTGTTAACTTACATCCATGATGTACTTATCCATATTCATAAACCTAATCCTGCATGTAGCTATCATAGGTATGTTTCACAACCCACATACATCTTTACTTTTAAGATTAGTCAACTTAGGATTGTTCACAATCCTTCTCATGTGATCCTCAAAGGCATAATCATTTGCCTCTTATCATGACAACAGAGGATCTTTGCTCATTTACCCTTTTATCTAATTTATATTAGTATTTCCCGAGGAAGTGGATTACATTCCCCTCAAGCTATCATTCAAAACAAAACTTTCATGACTCTTCAGAATGGAGTCAACCATGCATCCATGGTATTCATTCAATCTTGGCAAGTGCAATTCTTGCCTCACATTTCACTTATCTAGGCAGTCACCTCGTGCCTTTAGTATACCTATAATCTTATATCATACATGTGCATCACTTGTACATTTAATATCATTCATACCTAACTAGTATTAAAATCAAGCTTCATATCAAGAAGCTTCACAATGCATTAAATCCATGCACTCAAGCATATACACACACAACCCAAACATTCATCATGCAAGCTCATTCCTTGCACCTTTTTCCATGTCATTCACACACATGGACATATCATACTTCTATATCCTTCTCCCAAGGATCTTCCAATTCATCCTTATGATAAGCTTTATAGGATCTTCCAATTCATCCTTATGATAAGCTTTATAGGGTCATTCAACACTAAGATTCCCCCTCAATTGAGGGCTTGCAGTCATATTATTCTTTTAACCATGTATACACATATTTGTGTATATGTAGGTGCATATCTTGCACCTTTTTACCTCATTCATATATCAAATTTCATTCATGTCGCTACTCCTATGATGTCATCAGGTCATTATGGACTAATGAAGCCAGCATAATATATTACGCTACAACCAACCATAGGTTTACTTAAGTCTATTTTCATTTTACATTAATGAAACCATTATCGTATGCATCACAACATGTTCTCTCATATTGCATTTTCATGCCAATACACATTCAGGTCTTACCATTAATGTTGATCAACATATCCCTACCCCTGTAAGGGTAGTTATCACTTTGACAATGGAATGAAGAAATTATTTTGCTGAATTTCAAAAAGAATTCCCAAATGACAGGTTCAATCTACAATCCTTCTCCTCAAGGAGTAAATGTAGATAATAAAACCTCCTTATGCGACTCGTGCATGAGCCCAAGTAGGCCAAGTGTTGTTTCCATGATCTGATACCAATTTGTAACACACCCACGACGGGGCATAAAAATTTCGTTCTCCTTCAGAGAACAATATCCTCATTAAAGGGTCTCTGTTTCATTCTGCTTTCCCAGGGCTTTCCAACCATGACCTCTATGCTCTGAGCCCAGCTCCGAACTGGAAAATACCCTCTTCAAATCCTCCATCCATGATCTCTAATTTGGAAAATTAGGGCCTAGCCACTTTTTCTTTGGCGAGCATCGCATGTGACCATGGGATATGACCGAACTCCAAGGCCACAGGAACTTATTCCAGCGCTTCGAAACTTTAGGCTTCAGGAATTTCTACCTCTCCACACTCACTTTCTCCCGAAATAGTTTCACCTGAAGTTAACTCTCTATTGACGCATGTCTCCGAATAATCGACGACTACCAATCACTTTGGGACTTCACGCTTTGGGATTCCGAAAGTATTCACCAACGCAAACCTCTGGAGTGTCATATCTATGGACACACGTCCCTCACTATCAACATTCTAGATGAACTTCGATACTTCGGCCTTAGGTAGTTCTCGCCTCTTTCCATAAGCTTTCCTTCGGAGTGAATTTTCTTCGAAGTGGTAGATATGTTGACACCTGTCATCTGAGATCGATGGCTCAGGTGGACTTCAGCCTTCTGGCATTCTTTCTTCACACAATCCATTTTCCTCCGGATCACTAAACCTTCGAAGTGAAGGATCTGGTGCCACACGTCCTTTATAATGGATGGTCGATATCTACTCCGACCTTCAGGACTTTAGGAGGTTGACTCACTCCTCGACTGAAAACCCCCACAGTTGTTCACCACCGAGCTGACCATGGCTTAGATCTAACGGTCCTGGATATTCCGTGTAGACCCCCCCAGATCAACAGTTCATAACCTCACTTAGGGTCTCACTATTGCGCCATGCATGGCCTTACCTTCACTTGACACGTGGATCCCCACGTACTCTCGATGTGATACCCACATTTCCTTGATTGAAAGGTCGAGAGGGGTCCCAGAGGATCCATAGATCCACGGTCCACATTACTTCGCTACTTCGCTCTTCAGGAGTTTTGGTGTTATTAAGCCTCTATTCTCCTGAAGCGGTCAACACCGGGCTGACTACCTCATAGATCTGACGGTCAGGATGGTTCCCGGGAATCCTCAGATCTAAGGCCCAGAGTTAACTTTGGGACTTCAAAATTTGGAAGTTTGAAACATTCCTACACCTTTTTCCTCCGAAGTACGTCATACCCGGAGTTACATATTGAGTGCCACATGTCCCTTCACAATCAACGGTTGTGATCCACTTCGAGACTCTAGTGTTCGGGAGTTTCAAACTCTTACGCACTCATTCCTCCCAGAGTGCTTTCACCTAGATACAACGGATTTCCCCCATGTGTCCCTCTAGATCTGACAGTCCATGCTCTCTTAGGCTCTTCGGGACTTCGATGATTTTACCTCCCTTACGATGAACTTGCTCAATTCACCGAACTCGCGAAGTTCGAAGGATTCAAAGGGTTAACTCCTGCGCTCCTTCCCGTGTCCAACGGTCTCAACGGACCTTGGCTCTCCCCGAACAGATCTCATTCGTTTGTCTTCCAAACAAAGGAACCTTCCCTTTCGATACTTCAATCTCACTATTCTTCCTAAGATTTGTTAGCTCTGAAAGTCTTAAGAGCTTTGCGCTCTTTCTCTTGAACTTAATGCTTGGAAGAATTCTTTCATGCACCCCTTACGCTCATTCCTACCCTCTAGGACTTAAGTGGTTATTGGTCTCTTCCTACCTCACAGAGAGCCTATGCATACGTGCACTATCTCTCCTGAGTTTTAACAAACTCCTTCCTCCCAGGGACTAATAATGTCTAGGAGTGTTGACATGCATATGTGAAACTGTGCCCAAGGTCGACAAACTCACAGTTCATGGCTTTAGCTTAAGACACCATAGGGTTCAATCATCTACGAGTACAAGTCTTGTCTGAACCTTATAATTTCTTACTTGCCTAATTACACAATCGAGCATAAATAAAAGGGATACAGTATAATCACTAAGCAATCATGCACATCCCTGAAACATTCAAAGTATATCCAATTTTATTACACAGTTACAACTCAATTACACAAGGTAGGAGAATACTTATCTATTACAAGTTGCAACCAACTAACTGACTGTGGGTGTGTGCCTTTCTACCCAACCATAGGCTCAGAGGCATTCATTATTAGCACTCTAGCCACCCCCGTGCCAAGCCATGATATCACTAGGGAATTTATGCCATCTCTCAGAGAGACTCTCTCTGTCATAATGACCCTGCGAGGTTTATCAGATGCTTCCTCAGCATCAAGCTCGCATTCTGGTTCTTCAGGTCATGTTCTCTCCACTCCCTTTTGGTTCACGCACCTCCTTCCGAGCTTATGTTTGGTGTCTCTTATCTTGCTCTTTGTGTGTATATATCTTACCTTCCTTATTTAGGAAGGTTTCCATCCTATCATGTTCCTTCTATCAGAAGGAAGCTCGGGTATGCGGGTCTCTGTGGTACTTGGGGCTGACAGCCCATGTTTCCATTCACGGGGGTGGTTGATTATTCAACCACTAGTCCCTCAACCAATGAACGCCCGAAGAACTTTAGGAAGCCATAACTTGCAACCCAAAGCTCGGATTTGAGACTGGTAGCAGTCAATAGAACGCTACGGGTAAGTAGAAGAGGATAAACACCTTGGGCAGAGGATTTGAGATGTTAATGAGAGCTAAATGTTGATGCCCCATCCCTAGGAAGGTTACTCAGGGGTTGGGTGTGTTACAGTTATCTGAAATCAAATTTGACTTCTTGAATATTTGGAGTCCTAGGTCTCTCAAAGGAGGGGGAATTAACTAAGAATTCAGTTGAGAAACCCCTACCTTAACCACATTAATATGAGTCTCCAAAACCCACATCAACAAGTTTTCACTAGAATTTACATTTATGGGTGGAAAAGGAAATAGAGGGAAAGGAGAAACAAAACTCTTACCTTGAACCAAAGAGAAAATCCCTATGGTAGATTGCATGACCTTCTCATCTTGATTGTTTGCTTTCAAGGGAATGGCCTTTGGATCATGGATAAAATTGGAGAGAGGGAGATCCCTTTTAGAGGGGATCATGCATGGACCTGATGTTTGCACTTTGACAATATAAGGAGATACTGAAGCCATTTCCTTAGCACCACAATCTTTACTAGAACCATTAGGGATTGGGTTCTAAACACAATCCTTTTGCTATGGTGTTGCAACATTTTTTTTCATCTAGTGCATGTGGGTTTATCAAAGGGGTCACTCTGCCTTAAGATGATCATACGTATGATAGAAATCACATCAAAAGGGAACACTCACATAGTCCAAAATTTGGTAGAATTTCAAGTTACTTTCCGTAGTTTCCACTTTGTTGGAAATCCTAACCCTAAATCCAACACAATCAGAATTTGAGCCATTGATGTAAGTGCCAAATTACAAGAATCCTTATAAAAGGCCAAAAAGACCCCAATATTGTTTTCTATTTATTTTAGATAGCATATGCTCCAAAGAGACATAGGTAATGCAATAAATTTAACCCATATAAGATGGACAATGACCCTCTCAACTCTTGGGTCAAAACAAGGAGTGTATTTTTTGAGAGCTAGCATTATAGACCCCTAGAACCATCTTCCCTTCCTAATTATTTCATCTTATACCCCATTCTTGAAGACAAAGTCCAACCACCTATAATATTAAATTTTGAAGGTGGGAATATACTCCAAAACTTTGAACTGTGCCTTAAAGAGCTAATCCCTCAATGATTTCTCCTTCATAAATCTTCCAAAGAACCCACCCACTAGGGCCAATTTATGCATCAAGTCAATTTTTTCCAACATTAGATCCTCTCCAATCACTAAGAAAATATTCTTGGTGTAACGCACCCACTACGAAAACTAAAATTTTCATCGATTTCTCGAGGATCAAAATCCCCGAATTACTCACGGGGGGCCTAGCGTCTGCTAGTTCCTCATATGTTCACCTCCATGTGGTTGTGGGTCACGACTACGGGCTGAACCAGTACGGCGTCTCTTCTCACTTCGCAACTCAATGCTACCAGAGCGTCGAGTCTTTCGACTCTGCAAACCCCAAAGCTTGAAACAACGAAACGCCGAACCCTGACAGGGCTAGCGAATGGCAAGTTTCCCTCCAAAGGGAGATCGATGGTCGTAAGCCTCCCCTGATTCAACGGTATGGATACTTCCGGGGTTTCGGTATTTGGGAGTTTGAAATGCAACGACTCCAAGATTCTTTGTCATTCAAATCCCCAAATTCCATTATGGAAATTCATGTAAGAGATCTACGGCTCTTAAGAGTGTGGATCCAACAGTCCATGGGATTTCGAGACTTTTCCTTGAACTCTGGCCGCTCACTGTGCGTCTCCTTTGATGGACGGTCTAGATTCCTTAGAGACTTCTCTTTTTTATTACCAATCATATTGGCATTTCATGTATCGAGATTTCACGATTTGCGAAGGCAAGGTTTCTTTCCCTTTGGTTTCCCGGATGCTGAAATGCCGAAATGTCGATCGGCAGCCACGTGTCCCTTCGATGGACAGTGGCGACCTTCAACCAAGATCAATGGTCATGATCTTTTTGGGATGATCAATGGTCATGATCAAATCTCGACTTTCCTTAATCTCATTCACACCTCACGCCATTTCGGGGTTTCAGTGATCGAGATTTCGTGACTCGCGAAGACAAGGGTTCTTGCCCTTTGGTTTCCTGGATGCCGAAACGTCGAAGCACTTACCAGTAACCACGTGTGCTCTATAGATGGACAGTCCAAGTACTTCCATGGACCATGGGATCTATGGTCCCGATTACTTCATCTCTTGCAAGGGTAAAAGGGGTCGTGGTATTAATGCCTACGTCTCTTCCTCAAATCTAATGGTCATTACAGACCTTGAGATCCTATGAAGGGATCATGTTCGTGCATTGATTGCAAAGGCGGAGAGGGGTCGAGGAACTATCCTCCACGTTCCTTCCCCACCTCCAATGGTTGTTACAGACCTTGGATCCTCCGAGAGGATCTCGTCCGTTAATCGAGACTTAAACATATGCTAACATTTTGGGAGTTCACCAGTCGAAGTTTCGGGACTTATCAATCACGAGAGTTCGACCTTTTGTCAACGAGACTCCCGAACTCCCGATTTGTGAAATCCCGATGGGCTCTTTCTTTCGGGATTCTCTCGAGATCCTGGATTACTGCCACGTATCCTCCCTCAGATGGACAGTCCTCGTTGTTTCATGATTTTACGACTTGCGACCCCCAGTGACGCAAATCCTTTGTCAACTCGAATCCCTGGTATTCAAAATACTGATGGACTCTCTATCTCCGCCACGTGTCCTTCACATATGGATGGTCCAGATCTATATCGGGACTTTCACCATGAAGTGTCCCGATCTCTTGTCATCAGGACTCCCGGAATCCCGAACTCTGAATCCCCGATACTGACTCCTCTCTCGGGACTTTCGCTCTTGTTCATGAGGGATTAACCCTCATGCATCTCCTAACAGATCCAACGACTGTCGGGGTTTCTAGCTAAGATCTGATGGCTCAGATCTATCCCACGCCGTGCACTCTCCCCCTACTCTCTGGACGTGGAGAAAAACCAATGGTCCAGATACTCGCACAGACCTTGGGGATCTACGGTCCCAATTTCCTCGCTACTCACGAAGATAAAATAAAAGGGGCAAGGCATGTAATTCCCTTGTTTCTTCTGCCAATCTAACGATCGTGAATGACTGCAGATCTTCTGACGGGATCTCGTCCGTCGATCAATACTTATCCCTACGCTACTACTTCAGTATTTCAAGAGGATCATTCTTCCTCGTACAGGGTTGCTAAGACTTGCGCATTCAAGTCCCTTTTTTTTTCCAGGTTCTTGGTAAACTTTTCCAAGAAGGGTATCTCTGTGGAGAGATCTATTCCAGGGAATTCCCGGAGACAGATAAGGGGAAACAAATTCCCGAGAATAGACTGGAAGTCTAACTTGGTTCAACTTACACATAAATAAATTTATCTATCAACATAAGCCATGCGTGGTTTTTATGTTACAAGCATACATCTACCCTTTCTTATCAAAACACTGCACAGACAGTCTTATACTGTAATCATTCACAATTTCACAGTTTATGAGCATATATGTCAGCATATGAATTTCAAGATGTAAGATGTAAAACACTTATCAGAAATAACACCAGAAGGGAGTGCAACTGCTGAGAGGGGTGCTCGTTTCCACCCAACTGTAGGCTCAACGATTCCGATAGGATTTACAACTAGCCACCCCCGAGCTGAGACCACGATGCTGCGAGACTGTGTCTCGGTTTTCTAGTGACCAAGAACGATGGTTACTCTCCCCCTTCTCTGTTATCACTCACTCTGCATATCTCCAGAGATCTCCTCCTCCCCTCACGTCTGCCCCAATCACTTCTCCCTCACGCCTTATCCTCTTGCGAGGTTGCATGTGGCGTGATTTCCCTCGCACTGGTTAGGCCTGACGACTCTAAGGATGGGTGGTTCACCCCCCCATCCCTCATTAATTTCTAAGGAGCCATCTACCTACCAGCCTGCGAGACATTTAATTAAGGGCCAGCGAGCTGCTCTTAGTTCTCCGAGCCAGTGAAGTCCAAATACGGTATTGTTTTCGGTGGAAGTTATTGCCACCATTGTAGGTGCCTTCCACCGCCTTTCTCCAGCCATCGTGGTCTCTTTTTCAGCATAACCCCTCTCAGTAGTCCTGCAATATATATATATTCATAATATTATTCACATTCATCGACCTTTTCCACAAGGTCCATTTACATCACACATTCACATTTCTGAGTTTGCCATAGTTCTTGACCAGTCTAGTTATTTTTACAAACTGGGGGAAACGGGGTGTTACAATTATTTCCCCCTTAAAGGAACATCGTCCTCGATGTTCTTATCTATTAACATGAAATGCATGTACAGAAGTAAACAAAATTGGATATGCATGTTTCATGGCATCCTCCATTTCCCATGTAGCCTCATCTGGGCCAAAATGTTTCCACTACACCTTGACCTGTGCAATGGTTCAGTTCTAGAGTGGAGTTTCCTTTCTATCCAGTATGCATTGGGGTTCTGGTAGAAATTCTCCCTCCGGTTCCACCTGGATCACAGACCAGTCAATTATATGGTTAGCATCATGTACATATTTCTTCAATAATGAAACATGGAAAACATTATGTTCTTTTACTGTGGGAGGAAGTGCTAGCCTATAGGCTATAGGTCCCACTCTATCTGGAACCTCAAAGGGTCCACAATACCGAGGTGCCAACTTGGCACAAGCTCCCATTTTCAGGGAACTCTTCCTGGGCCTAACTCTAAGATATACATGATCTCCCGCTTTGAACTCTCTTGGAGTTCTCTTTTGGTCGGTATAACTTTTCTGTCGGTTTTGAGCGACCTTCAGGTTTTGTTTTATCTGAGTCACCTGTTGTTCCATTTCTTTCAACATGTTGGGTCCAAAAGAAATCTTGTTTACGGGATTACTCCAGTTGACTAGAGTATTACATGATCTACCATAGAAGACTTCGAAGGGACTCATCTTTAAGGATGCTTGGTAGCAGTTGTTGTAGGCAAATTCTATCAGTGGCAGGTAGTCTTCCCACTTCTTGGGTTGATGCATTACATGCATTCTTAGCATGTATTCAAGTACTTGGTTCACTCTTTTCGTCTGTCTGTCGGTTTGAGGGTGATAGGTGGTGCTAAACAACAATTTGGTCTCTAAACCAACAATCAATGATTTCCAAAAGTTAGAGGTAAATTTCGTGTCTCTTTCAGACACGATCTCTTTTGGCATACCATGCAGTTTGAATATCTCCTTCATGAACACCTGGGCGATATCGATTGCTTTGCAGGTTGATTTGACAGGGATAAAATGAGTAGACTTGCTCAATTTATCCACCACTACCATAATGACATCATTCTGTTTGGTTGAGGTTGGTAATCCAGTGATGAAATCCATGGAGATGGTTTCCCATTTCCATTAATGTGTTTGATTTCGAAATCAAACTCGCTAAGGAGGGCCATCCACCTAGCTTGTCTAGCATTAAGCTTTGGTTGATCAAACAGGTATCACAATCCATAGTGATCTGTCATAAGTACAAATTTTCTTCCAGGAGGTAATGCCTCCACATTTTCAAGGCATGCACTATGGTAGCCAGTTCTAGATCATGGGTCACATAGTTGAATTCATGTTCATTCAATTTTCGGGATTCATAGTAGATCACACTTCCTTCCTGCATAAGGACTCCTCCGAGCCCTTCCTTACAAGCATTTGTGCACATGAGGAAGTCAACTTCTGGATCGATGATCTTTAGTATGGGTGTATGGGTCAGTAGATGTTTCAGGGTTTGAAATCTTTCTTCACATTTCTGTGTCCACAGGAATTTTGTCCCCTTCTTCTGGAGGGTAGTGATTGGACAACCAATCTTGGAGAATCCTTTTATAAATCTCCTATAGTATCCTGCTAATCTTTTAAAGGATATGATATCCGAAACATCCTTCAGGGTAGGCCATTCCATGATAAACCTGAATTTGTCAGGGTCTACCAATACTCCTTCTTTGGAGAGAACATGGCCTAAGTAATGTATTTCCTTCTGGAATAATTCACATTTGCTGAATTCGGCATAGAGTTGATGTTCTCTTAGCACTTGTAGCACAAGTTTGAGATGCTCTTCATGCTCTTCTCTATTCTTAGAGTAGATTAATATGACATCAATAAAAACTAGCACAAATTTATCTAGAAATTTATTGAGTACATTGTTCATCAAACACATAAAAGTGGCAGGGGCATTGGTTAACCCAAATGGCACTACCACAAACTCATAGTGACCATACCGTGTCCGGAAGGAGGTTTTATGGATGTCTTCATCCTTGATTCAGACTTGATGGTATTCCGACCTCAAGTCGATCTTTAAGAAAATAGACGCACCTCCCAATTGATCGAACAGATCATTGATCCTAGGCAAAGGGTACTTGTTCTTTATAGTTACCTTATTGAGTTGTCTATAATCTATACACAGTCTAAGGGTGTCATCCTTCTTTTTCAAAAACAGGACTGGTGCTCCCCATGGAGACACGCTAGGTCGAATATAGCCTTTATCCATCATTTATTTTAATTGCAATTTGAGTTCAACTAACTCGGGTGTGCTCATCCGGTAAGGTGTCCTAGACACCGGCACTGCTCCTGGTGCAAGTTCTATTGAGAAGTCTATGTCCCTCCTCAGAGGCAGACCCGGTACCTCTCCCGTAAACACATCTCTGTATTCTCTCAGGATAGGGTGATCGTCAGCGCTTGGTTTATCACCTTCGATTGTTTTCAACACCTATATTGCATATAGGGGACATCCCTCTCGGCAATACTTTCTCATTTGCGGGGCTGATATTTGTCTCACCGAGATGGGTTTTCGGATCCCTTGAAGGGTTATTCTTCTCCCTTCTTTACTTACACACTCTCAGGTTTTATGGTAACAGTTCAGTCTGGCTTTATGGGTGGCTAGCCAGTCTATACCGATCAACAGATCATATGATCCCAGGGGTAATATGTTAAGGGTTGCTTGGGTGGGGGATTCACCCAACATTAATTGGCAGGCTGGTATATCCTCTGCTATCTTCCTTTTGGTGCCAGTGGCTAACTGTACCAACCATGGCTTGGTATGTTTTTGTGGCTGTAGTTTACACTTATCAACAGCTTTAGAGGCTATATAACTCAAATTTGAACCAGGGTCAAACAAAACAAACACTAGATGGTTGAAAATCATACCTTCTATTTCCACTACTGAAGCTTGATGGTCAACTTGGTTATTATACAAGCCTGCATAAATTTTTGGCACACTCCTGGCCACATCATTGACGGTAGTAGTTTCCTGGATGTTATAAATCCTCCGACTATTTTGTTGTCGGTGTGGACAGTCTCTTAGGAGATGTTCCTCTCCGCAACCCCAACATTTCAGAGGTTCTCTCTTGGTGTTATCCACCTTCACTGGTATAGGTCCAGAAGTTTTATTTCCGCCCGATGAGGGAAAGTTCTGTTGGTGTACACTCCGGGATGGAAAGTTCATTCTTGGGTTCTTCTTGTAGTTCTTAAATCCTGGGGATTTGATCCCCTTTTTATGAAATCTTGAACTATTCTTCAGTTTCCATCCTTCATGAGGTTCTGGTCGAGGCCCAAACTGTTCATGACAATAGGTTGCCTTTCGAATGGTGCCTTCTATGGTCTTTGGCTCATCAAATTCAATTATGTTCCGATATTTCTTGGGTAGCCCACTGATGAAGCGTTGCACCTTTTCCTTTTCTGCTTTTATATAAGGTACATACCTCAACAAGTCGAGGAATCTGTTAACATATTCTTCTATAGTAAGTTGTCCCAATTTGAGTTCATAAAACTCTTTAGTCTTTTCATCGAAATATTTTTCCGACAGATACTTCTTTCGGAAGTACTTCTCAAATCGTTTCCAAGACAGGTCCTCTTCACAAACCCCTTTCACATTCTTAAGGTCTTCCCACCAAATGGAAGATTTTCCATTCAAGTTGAAGGTGGCCACTTGGGCCTTCATATTTTCTGAAAAGTCATGGACTATGAAATACTTCTTTAGTCCAAGCAGCCAGGCCTCTGCTTTCTCTCCCTTCTTTATTTCACCGTCGAAGGAGGGTGGCTTGTCCTTCATGAATTCTTCGAATTTTCGACCTTTGGAAGACTTTTGCTTCTTCTGTTTTCTTCGGGGATAGGAACTGGTTCTATTGCTAGAAGAGCTCTCTAAATCACTAGCTTCCTTCTCATAGGAATCATCCGACACTTGTCCTTTACCTCTGGGGTGGATATTTTTCGAGGTTCTCCTCTCAGTGTGGCCACTGATATGACCATGTTTCCGAGTTTCGGGTTCATGCTGCATTTGTCTTTGTAGATCGGATAAACTCTGTAGTAAAACTGCGTTAATTTCTGTTTATTTTTCTTGTTCTTTCATCATCCTTTCATTGTCAGCTTTGCAGCTTTGTAATTCAACCATGAGACTCCTCACAGTCTCGGCTAGATCTGGAGGGGTCCCTACTGCCCTTCTTTCGTCAGACTCTTCGTCTCTATTGTGGGAGCCCTCTCCCACTTCATGGTGAGTCACCATACTATGTGTTGATAATTTCCCATAGTTGATCTTCCGCTTGTGTGCAAAGACAAATGCTGGTTGTTAGTCAGTAGTTAGATACATTTTTATAACCCGCACAAAATTCATATTTCTTTCACATGCATGCACAGTCAGGTTTTCATTTCAGACTTTGACCTTTTCGAATTAAGAGGGTTAAGATAGAAGGTTACTCTTTTTAAGAGTGTTTCGAACGAAGCTTTTGCGCAACTTGTTCATGAGCCCAAGTAGGTCGAGTGTTGTAACCATGCTCTGATACCAATTTGTAACGCACCCACTACGAAAATCAAAATTTTCATCGATTTCTCGAGGATCAAAATCCCCGAATTACTCACGGGGGGCCTAATGTCCGCTAATTCCTCATATGTTCACCTCCATGTGGTTGTGGGTCACGACTATGGGCCAAACCAGTACGACGTCTCTTCGAACTTCGCAACTCAGTGCTACCAGAACGTCGAGTCTTTCGACTCTGCAAACCCCGAAGCTCGAAACATCGAAACGCCGAACCCTGACAGGGCTAGCGAATGGCAAGTTTCCCTCCAAAGGGAGATCGATGGTCGTAAGCCTCCCCTGATTCAATGGTATGGATCCTTCAGGGGTTTCGGTATTCGGGAGTTTGAAATGCAACGACTCCAAGATTCTTTGTCATTCAAATCCCTGAATTCCGTTATGGAAATTTGTGTAAGAGATCGAGGGCTCTTAAGAGTGTGGATCCAACAGTCCATGGGATTTTGGGACTTTTCCCTGAACTCTGGCCGCTGACCGCGCGTCTCCTTTGATGGACGGTCTAGATTCCTTCGATACTTCTCTTTTCCATTACCAAGCATGTAGGGATTTTGGGTATCGGGATTTCGTGATTTGCGAAGGCAAGGTTTCTTTCCCTTTGGTTTCTTGGATGCCCAAACGCCGAAACGTCGATTGGCAGCCACGTGTCCCTTCGATGGACGACGACGACCTTATGCCAAGATCAATGGTCGTGATCTTTTTGGGATGATCAACGGTCACGATCAAATCCCGTCTTTCCTTAATCTCATTCACACCTCACACCATTTTGAGGTTTCGGTGATCGAGATTTTGCGACTTGCGAAGACAAGGGTTCTTGCCCTTTGGTTTTCCAGATGCCGAAACACCGAAGCGCTTACCAGTAGCCACGTGTGCTCTATAGATGGACGGTCCAGGTACTTCCATGGACCATGGGGTCTACGGTCCCAATTCCTTTATCTCTTGCAAGGGTAAAAGGGGTCGTGGTATTAATGCCTATGTCTCTTCCTCAAATCTAACGGTCATTACAGGCCCTGGGATCCTCCGAAGGGATCATGTTCGTGCATTGCTTGCAAAGGCGGAGAGGGGTCGAGGAACTATCCTCCACGTTCCTTCCTCACCTCCAACGGTTGTTACGGACCTTGGATCCTCCGAGAGGTTCTCATCCGTTAATTGAGACTTAAACATATGCTAACATTTTGGGAGTTCACCAGTCGAAGTTTCGGGACTTATCAATCATGAGAGTTCGACCTCTTGTCAACGGGACTCCCGAACTCCCGATTTGCGAAATCTCGATGGGCTCTTTCTTTCGGGATTCTCTCAAGATCCTGGATTACTGCCACACATCCTCCCTCAGATGGACGATCCTCGTTGTTTCGCGATTTCGCGACTTGGGACCCCCAGTGACGCAAATCCTTTGTCAACTCGAATCCTCGGTATCCGAAATACCAATTGACTCTCTATCTCTGCCACGTGTCCTTCACGGATGGACGGTCCAGATCTATATCGGGACTTTCACCATGGAGTGTCCCGATCTCTTGTCATCAGGACTCCCGGAATCCCGAACTCCAAATCCTCGATACCGATTCCTCTCTCGGGACTTTTGCCCTAGTTCACGAGGGCTTAACCCTCATGCATCTCCTAACAGATCCAACGACTGTCAGGTTTTCTAGCTAAGATTTGACGGCTCAGATCTGTCCCACGTCGTGCACTCTCCCCCTACTCTCTGGATGTGGAAAAAAACCAACGGTCCAGATACTCCCCCAGACCTTGGGGATCTACGGTCCCGATTTCCTCGCTACTCATGAAGATAAAAGAAAAGGGGTAAGGCATGTAACACCCTTGTTTCTTCCGCCAATCTAACGGTCGTGAATGACCGCAGATCTTCTGATGGGATCTCGTCCGTCGATCAATACTTATCCCTACGCTGCTACTTCGAGATTTCAAGAGGATCATTCTCCCTTGTACAGGGTTGCTAAGACTTGCGCCTTCAAGTCCCTTTTTTTTTTCCAGGTTCTTGGTAAACTTTTCCAAGAAGGGTATCTCTGTGGAGAGATCTATTCTGGGGCATTCCTGGAGACAGATAAGGGGAAACAAATTCTTGAGAACGGACTGGAAGTCTAACTTGGTTCAACTTACGCGTAAATAAATTTATCTATCAACATAAGCCATGCGTGGTTTTTCTGTTACAAGCATACATCTACCCTTTCTTATCAAAACACTGCACAGACAGTCTTATACTGTAATCATTCACAATTTCATAGTTTATGAGCATATATGTCAGCATATGAATTTCAAGATGCAAGATGTAAAACACTTATCAGAAATAACACCAGAAGGGAGTGCAACTGCTGAGAGGGGTGCTCGTTTCCACCCAACTGTAGGCTCAGCGATTCCGATAGGATTTTATCGGTTCATTCAAGATTACTAAAGTAATGCACACTTAATAACTTTTAGAACATGCCACCCTTTTAACCTACCTTTTGCCTCTATTGAAAGGCATCCCTATTACTATTATGTGTAATTTGTAACTCTTTACAGCATGTATTGCACTCAAGCTCAACCTCAATATACCAAAATAACCCATTATATTGCATGTTAATCCTAAAGAGATTCTCGACAATCATACCTACTATAAATGCATTAAGATAATAGTTTCTTGAAGAAATCTTGCAAACTTTTTTTTCCACATCAGGTCAGAAATCTTACAAACTTTTTTTTCCACATCAGGTCATTGCATTACATCATTCAATTATTTCAGCCATAGTCAACTTCATGTTTCATGTTTTTTCCTCAACATCATCATTAAGCCATTTATGTCCCTATAACACACCTTAACATCATCGTAAAGCCATTAATTTGTCTATAAATATAATGATGATCTAATTTTCAATCTATAATACCTTTGGCATTGTCTATTGATGTAAAAAACACTTTTATTGTAAATATCATCACAAGTTGTTGATTTCGATTATTATGAAATTAAAAAATAATACAAAACCTATTTAAAATACCTAAAATTAGGTATAATTTCATTAAATAATATTTAATTCTATGTTTAAATATTGTTGTGTTTAATTTTTAATGTATAAATATAATGATGATCTAATTTTTAGTCTATAATACTTTTGGCATTAGATGCAAGAAACACTTTTATTGTAAGTATCATCACAAGTTGTTAATTTTGATTATTATGGAATTCAAAAAGAATACAATACCTATTTAAAATAGGTAGAGTTACTTATAATTTATTAAATATGTTTAATTCCATGTTTAAATATTAATATATTTAATTTTTGAGTTTGTTGTAGTTGGACATGTTAAAGGCTCTACTCTAAGTGTAATTTTCTCTCATTTCAGGGAAATTTGCACCTATCTCAATACACTTGAAATTACACTATTACATCTAATGGAAAGATGTCATTCAACAAAGCAACTTTAACTACCTTGACACATATACAAACCAACGATGGACAAGGGACTTAAGAAATGATGAGACTTTAACTACCTTGACACATATACAAACCAACGATGGACAAGGGACTTAAGAAATGATGATCATGATAGCGTACAATGGTTAAATTTGATAGGTAAATACCCGTACCCATTTTTATATTATGTGTGTCACATATAATATACTTTTGATTCCCATCTTTAAGATAAGTAACAGTTCTCCCGCAGTGACAACGAGCTCATGAGTCACAATACACTTGCAGTGAGTCTTCAAGATAAGAAATAGTTATGAGTTTGAGATTATGAGATAGTTGATTTATTGTGTAAATTTGTAAAGAGTGCACTGAAGTAAATATGAATAGTTTTTTACCTATGGTGACAAGACTGGAATGAGGATGGTGTTTGCATGAAGAGGCAACATTGTTTGAGGGCACGAAGAAAAAGGCCTTTGAAATGGGACAAGGTTCATAATTGATTCATTTAGGATCTTATCTTTAACTCATTCGTTGGTATATATACATATAAAATTATCACTGTCTTTCCTACATACCAGTGTTGACCAACCCTTATCTCTTTTTTCTTTTTCATATTCATGAGTGGCCAACTTTCGTAGGAATGGTTGTTGACGCTACACCTAGATAGTCATGAGACAAGGAGTTGAACTTATACCCTGTCAAGTCATCTAAGCTTAACCTAAAGCTTAATCTAATCACACATATGCAATGATCTCATATCCCATAGTATAGTTTTTGTCGCTGATTATAAATCTTATCACAAGGGGAGCAACATGCTTACTAGTCACGAGTCACACGTGGTTTTGGGCATGTTGGAAAAAACCCTTACCTCTTTTTTCTTTTTCATATTCATGAGTGGCCAACTTTCGTAGGAGTGGTTGTTGGCGCTACACCTGAATAGTCATGAGGCAAGGACTTGAACTTATACCAGGTCAAATCATCTAAGCTTAAGATCACACGTATGCAATGATCTCATATCCCATAGTTTTTGTCGCTGATTATAAATCTTATCACAAGGTGAGCAACATGCTTACTAGTCACGAGTCACACGTGGTTTTGGGCATTTGGAAAAAAATCTATCTCCATGATGATCACATCATAGAATCAAGTGAACTGAAAACTGATGAGTGAGAGGGAAGAAAATATCATGATGTAAGGATATTGATGGGTGCTCCCATGAAACAACCCAGATTCATTTTCAAATTACATGAAATAACATATTTTTAAGTGAACATTATCCTATTTTATATTTTTGCCATATTTAAATTTAAATGATAAGACACAATTAAATATAGAATATCATGCCGACGACAATTTAAAAAAAAAACCGTCATAAAACAATTTACTTAACGGTTAAAATTGCCACTAAAATTTATACACTGATGTCGTGTGAAAATTCTAGCCCGTCAAATTTATACCATGATGTCGTGTGCAAATTCCAGCCTATGGTCCGTCCGTCAGACCTTAATTAGCTCTTTCGTTTTTGATAACGCATTTAGTCTATGAAACCATAACCATAATAGTTGCTTGTAGGTGGGTTTCGTGACATTAATTAGCTCATTCGCTCTGTAATAGTCCATTAAATCTTTCCTTGGCGTCTGCGCCAGTGCAGAAAGGATAATGGAAAGACATTTCTTTGTACGCAGAAGAGGACATACCGCCTTGGCTGGTCCGCAGGCATTTAATTCAGTTTCCTCTGATTCTGCATTCTCTGCACCAAAGGAGATGAACATGCTGTTGGTGCCAAGAATTTAGTGTGAACCATGGCGTTTCTATGGTAGGCCTCCACTTCCCCTGCCCTGTCTACATTTTGTAGGATGGATATGTCGCTATTTTTGCTACTATCTTCTTCATGCCTATCCTCCTCTCCAGCTCCCAATCAAATTTCCTTCCATCATACGCATCGGCATTCTATTTCTTATCATGTTTATTTTTATTTTTATGGCCCTAGTCCTCTTCCCACCTCCACTGTTGTTGCACAGCTGCGTAGGACTAAAGTGAAGACGACTAGAGAAGTTTCGGCATGTGCCAACCAAACCCAATTCACACAAACAGATATACGGAACAATGCTGTCGTATGGAAGGAGACGATCATTAGTTATGTAAAAAATGGCTTCTGGAACAAAGCGCTAAGGCTGTATTATCAAATGCAACGCACAGGCATAAACCCCGACAAGTTGGTATTTCTTTCTGTGATCAAAGCATGCGGAAGCCAATCGGATCTTCGAGCAGGCAGGAAGGTTCACGAAGATATCATCGCAAAGGGGTTCGAGTCGGATGTTATTGTTGGTACTGCACTGGCGTCAATGTATACAAAGTGTGGGAGTTTAGAGAATGCCCGCCAAGTGTTTGACAGAATGCCTAAACGAGATGTTGTGTCATGGAACGCCATTATTGCTGGTTATTCCCAGAATGGCCAACCCTATGAAGCCTTGGCATTATTTAGTGAAATGCAAGTTAATGGTATAAAACCCAACTCAAGTACCTTGGTTAGTGTTCTGCCTGTATGTGCCCATTTATTGGCTCTAGAACAAGGTAAACAGATTCACTGTTATGCAATACGAAGTGGAATTGAACCTGATGTTCTTGTGGTCAATGGTCTTGTAAATATGTATGCCAAATGTGGCAATGTTAATACTGCTCATAAATTATTTGAAAGAATGCCTATACGAGATGTTGCATCATGGAATGCTATTATTGGTGGTTATTCCCAGAATAGCCAACACCATGAAGCCTTGGCATTTTTCAATAAAATGCAAGTCCATGGTATAAAACCTAACTCAATCACCATGGTTAGTGTTCTGCCTGCATGTGCCCATTTATTCGCTTTGGAAAAAGGTCAGCAGATCCATGGTTATGCAATTAGAAGTGGATTTGAATCTAATGATGTTGTGGGCAATGCGCTTGTAAACATGTATGCTAAATGCGGGAATGTTAACAGTGCCCACAAATTGTTTGAAAGAATGCCTAAGCAAAATGTTGTGGCATGGAATGCAATAATTTCTGGTTATTCTCAGCATGGCCACCCCCATGAAGCTTTGGCACTCTTCAATGAAATGCAAGCCCAGGGTATAAAACCCGACTCATTCGCCATAGTTAGTGTTTTGCCTGCATGTGCCCATTTTTTGGCTCTGGAACAAGGTAAGCAAATCCATGGTTATACAATACGAAGTGGATTTGAATCTAATGTTGTTGTGGGCACTGGGCTTGTAGACATTTATGCTAAATGTGGGAATGTTAACACTGCCCAAAAATTGTTTGAAAGAATGCCTGAACAAGATGTGGTGTCATGGACTACAATGATTCTGGCGTACGGGATTCATGGACATGGTGAGGATGCTCTTGCTCTGTTTTCCAAAATGCAAGAGACAGGCACAAAGCTGGATCATATCGCCTTCACTGCTATTTTGACTGCCTGCTCTCATGCAGGGTTGGTCGACCAGGGCTTGCAATACTTTCAGTGCATGAAGTCGGATTATGGCCTTCCACCTAAGCTGGAGCATTATGCATGCTTGGTTGACCTTCTTGGGCGTGCAGGGCATCTAGATGAAGCGAATGGCATTATCAAAAACATGTCACTAGAGCCCGATGCAAATGTGTGGGGAGCCTTGCTTGGTGCCTGCAGAATTCACTGCAATATTGAGCTTGGAGAACAGGCAGCAAAACACCTTTTTGAATTAGATCCAGACAATGCTGGATATTATGTACTGTTGTCAAACATCTATGCTGAGGCACAAAGGTGGGAGGATGTAGCAAAGTTGAGGAAAATGATGAAAGAGAAGGGAGTGAAGAAGCAACCAGGATGCAGTGTTGTTGCGGTACATAGAGACGTTCAAACATTCCTCGTGGGAGACCGAACCCATCCTCAATCTGAACAAATTTATGCAATGTTGGAAATCTTGTATGAACAGATGAGGAAGGCAGGTTATATACCTAACACAAATCTTGCACTGCAGGATGTGGAGGAGGAGGCTAAGGAAAATATTCTATCCAGTCATAGTGAGAAGCTAGCCATTAGTTTTGGGATCATCAATACAAGCCCAGGCATTCCCATCCGTATCATGAAGAACCTTCGTGTGTGTAGTGACTGCCACAATGCCACTAAGTTCATCTCCAAGATTGTTGGCCGAGAAATTATTGTGAGAGATGCAAATCGATTCCACCATGTTAAGAATGGATTTTGTTCTTGTGGAGATTACTGGTGATGCTAGTTGAACAAAACAGTGCATATGTTTATGGTTTCAAACTAATATGTTGCATACCGCTACTTTGTTAGGTAGAGTAAAATATATGCACAAAGAGAGGCACATGTTGACCAAAATTGGGTGAGTCTTTTGATATGATGATAAGCTCAAGCCATAAAGAATATGTCTATAAACAAACATAGTAATATAGAATTGTGTCAAAAGATTGACATAATATAGTAAATCGTGGATGTAAATGCTATGACATATTTAACACATGCCACATGGTTTGTTGGGAGTTCTTCCGGAATCGATGGATCTACATAACAAAAGCTTAGATATAAGCAATTAGATGTTGGGATTAACATATGGATGCTTTGTAATATAGTTATTTCATGGTTAAATTAGAGGGTTGTTCTTAGAAATAGAAACTGAGCATACACTCTCTCTGAGAACATAGAAGAGACAGATTCACATGGCATTTTATGATAATATTGAATTAAAATTATGTCTATAAGATGGCATTCATATGGTGGCTTGTCTAGGGTATTTAACAGATTTTTCTTAATCTTTTGAATATAGTTTTTCTTAATCTTTTGAATATAGTTTGTAATGGTGTTTGATTTATACGTTTTTTTTTTAATTTTTTCGTGTGTTAAATTGATTGCTAGATCTCTCTTTTATAACATGTTTTTTTGGTTGTTATGATAGAGTAGTTATAAGCAACACATAACATGCCTTTTTATAATCGTTTTTCATTGTATTTGATGCAAGGGTTGATGGTGTTCTTTTATTGAACATGTGAGATATCTTTCTACTGGGCCACTTGGGCAGTGAAATTCTGTTTGCACCCTATCAAGGTCAATTAGATGTTTGACTATGCAGTTGTAAGAATGACCATTGCATTGGATTCACAAACAGAGGATGCAAACATGCTTTTTGGTTGGTTGAAGAGTGACACTTTGAATGAGCAAACTCTCTAATTGATTGTAACTCATGTAGTTGAGAATGTGAAAAATAGAGATAGAGAAAAAAATTAAAAGTATGTAGAGAGTATTTTAACAAGGCACGAGAAACTTTAAAAAGTTAAAAGAATAACGATCCAATTTTCAGAGGTTCCATAATGTATTTTACTCAAAGTCCCTGATTAGCAATTTTTGAAGATTTGGATCGAGTGGCATTATAAAAATATGACTAAGCACAAAAAAAGGTTATACAAACTTTATCACTTCTGTTAATGGTATATCCATATGAAGGAATATATGGGTGCAGAGTTTTTGAAGGCAAGTGATGCGATGATGAGAGGCAAACTATGAGAAGTCTCTTGCTAATTAGTGCTAAATATCATATTTGTTGATATATTCTTTTAATTGCAATGTAATAAAAAGGGCATTACCAGTGAAATTTTAGGAGTGAAAATTTGTCAATTGTAATTTTTTTCTAATTAATTCTAGGAGGCTTCTAAATCTTTGTAACAATGATTCCTATATACCATTTCTCATAATGTTTCCCTAAAATATATTTAACATGACCTATATAGAGAAATAAAATTGATAAGATGAATATAAATTTGCCAATTTTTAATGCCATGAAATGTATCGTGTTTTGCCATGAACACAAAGTAATTTTTTGTTAGTGGCAAGCTCTATGACAAGGAGTTGGTGTTGTTTTCATGGGAAAACTTATCTCAAACAACACGTGTACTATGATTTGCATGAAGAGTGAAGGAATGATAGACTTTATGACAAAGTGTGGGTGTTTTTTCACAAGATAACTTATCTTTAACAACACATATTGTGATTTGCTATGAAGAGTGAAGGTAATTTTTGTTAGTGATAAGCTCTTTGACAAAGGGTTGGTGTTTTTTTCATGCATGAAGAGTGAAGGAATGATAGACTTTATGACAAAGTGTGGGTGTTTTTTCACAAGATAACTTATCTTGAACAACACGTATTGCGATTTGCTATGAAGAGTGAAGATAATTTTTGTTAGTGATAAGCTCTTTGACAAAGGGTTGGTGTTATTTTCACGAGAAAAATTACAAAGGTTTTGATACCAATGAGTATCATTGTGGAGATTTTATTTATTTTGTTTCAATGGCTTTTGTAGTTGGATGGTAAAGTAGCACCCAATCACTTGGATATTGCTAGAATTAACAAAAGGAAATTTGGTTACATATAGTACTAGGTTAAGGAAGAGGAGGGGATTAACAAACACAATGTAATCACTAAATGTTCCAAGATCTAGAAAACCATTTAGAAGGTATGCAAGTTATGTCATGTTGGATCTTTGTGTTTCTAGATTTTATATTGAATACCACTTTTGGGTCCTTGCTTTATAGGTATAGAACCAGAAAAATTGTGGGTTGGGAGACATCACTATTTTTACACTTGATAGAGGAGCTTTTAGTGTTATTACATTACCAAGTTTACATACATTTAGAAGAAATTCAATGGAATTTCTTTGCTATATAATATATATTTTTAAAACTGAAGATTCACTATTTATTTCAGTGTTATGAGTTTCTTCATATTTGTTTTTTTTTGTTTTTTTATAGCCATTATAAGGTATAATCTATCAACTTAACAATACCAAGGAATTATGGACATTGAATTCACATAAAGATAAATCCCAACAATATTGCAATTTTCATATATTGGTTATTGCTAGAAGCATCCTAGTATATTCTTAGGTGGATTGTCTTGAACTTTATATCTTCATAGAATGCGATATTATTGTTAAGTTCTTCCAATATGTTATTGTCTAATTTAATTTAGTCTTTATCTTAAGATTAATCAAACATCTTTTTAGACATTGGCAACACAATCAAAGTGTTTTAGATTCAATAATGTTTTGTTGAATATATGTAACAAATGTTGGATGTATTGTATACTTTGTAGGTACAAATTGTCGATCTTGACATGTTTTTGTGGGGGACCCTTGGTCACATCCCCAAAGTTTTTTTTTCAAAGGTCAGTGTTAGCACTCTTTCTATCTTGAGCAATTTCAAAGAAGAATATTTTGCTACTAGAACTTCCGGTAGCACCTTCATTAAATTTTGGCATGGGATGATCGGGATTCCATATGCAAGAATTTGGGTGAAAGCCTGTTATTTTCAGGTTTTATATGCTTTTATTATTCTATTAAAGAATTTGAGATATATATTCCACAAACTCCAACATAAATGAACGTTGAGGGCTCGGTGCGAGCTCGTAGGTGTAATTCGGTCCTTCATCCGACAAATCAAATTTACATATCAGGCGAATCCGGTCCTTCATCCGACAGCTCGAATTTACATATCAAGCGAATTTGGACCTTCATCCGACACTTAATACGGAACTCGAAGCACAATGAGGTCGTTGGTTAGCATATCCGCGGGCCTTCTCTGGCAAATACCAAACGTGGGTTTTTTTTCTATTAGAACCCTCTTGCTATGGGCCCTATCATGCTTTCATTTGAGCTGTTGAATTCACCGCTATATTTGAGGCTATGGATGTTAATGAAGATGTTCTCTGTTCCCATCTCATTGATGAGGGTTAACGATTTTCTATTTTAGAAGAGTTTCGATGACCCTTTCTGTTAGCGATTATTTTTGTCTTAGGCACAAAAGTACCCAGGTCTGCAGAATGACTGGGAAACACCCAAGCACAGCAGCAAAAGGATCTCCTTTCCGGTTATGAGTCAAACGAGCGGGCAAGGTTTTGCTGTCGACAACCGAGATCCATCCACGAAGTAGATCAACGGTCATCGGGGTCTCGGGGCTATCAAGTTACCCGACATATAGCATCAAGGAAAACTCCTATATTTCAAGGCTGAATCTGGGTCGTCCGATCCAGTGACGCGTGGCGCAGGATCCAGTCACACCGGCATATCGGCATTCGGGAGTTCAAGGGGTAAAATTCCCCGTTTCTTCACCTTTCGAAACCCCAAACCCCAAAATGCCGATAAGCGCCCTTCAAAGCCCGGCCCACGGTCCTAGTACCAGGTCACATCAAGCGAGCCTGAGAACGAGCGCGGTCCCCTATTAATCAGAGAATGCTACCTCGACCGGTCATCTTAAGGACACGCGGCGTGCATCCGTGCCATTTCGGCATTCGGGAGTTCGTGGGGTGAATGTTTTATGTCTTCGAGCATCGCGAAACCCCGAACCCCGAATCCCGTCAACGCCGAAAACGCCGAAGCTGGGGCCCGCGACATCACGAAGCATTTTCAGCTGTCCATCTAAAGGGAACACCTGGCAGCAAATTGGGCCATCTCGGCGTTTTGCCCATCGCGACTCCAAGGCACAAAAAGCAGCTCCGTTATGTTCTGATGCACGAGATGTCGGGAGAGTCCCGGGCCCGGGCCCACAACAACGTCAGGTGAGTTCAAGACCATCAGATCTCAGAGGGACACGTGGCACCAGATTGAGTCGTCTTGGCGTTTCACTCATCGCGATTTCAAATTTCAGGAATAGTTCCTTTCCATTCGCGAAGGCCGAATGCACCTTTAACGGTAGCCACAAGGTCACAGCCTGTGGTCGCCTGGGAAATAAAAAAAGATGCGCAAAGGGGGCCAAAGGCATCGAGCCCAGTCGCCGAAAGGTTCATCGCATTCTCCGGGTGCCATGGATCCGATCTCAAGACTGGTTTCTGCCTAAAAGTAAATGCAGGTAAGGAAGAGGTGGGTGAAACCTCCCTTCGTGCATTAAGTGCAAGATATGGAGAGCCTGGCCGACGGTCTTCCCGAGGGGGGTTCTGTGTACCCATGTCTCCAAAGAAAAAAGGTCATACCGAGTCCTCGGCCACCCAGAAAAGTCTGCACACGCCAGATCGACATTTAATGGCTCAGCTACTTCCCCTGCAGGAGCCATGCGCAGTTAAGGTGGCGTCCGACAGAGAAATATCCATTCGAATTTGGCTGAAGGGACACCATGCTTCAGATGACTGCACATGCCTCCGTGAGGCGATTTTCTCTGAGTATATAGACTCGGTCTTTGTATTTTTGTAGGGATCGATGGTTGAGCAGAGCTCTCGGTTGTAAAGCTTTAATGAAGCACTGATACTCTGGTTATGTATAGACTTTTGAGACTTCTTGCCTTATGAATGCCAGTTTCTTTTACATCTTTGTTATACTGTGTTAGAACAGCTCAGAATTGGAGGGTCTAGTCGAGTTGTAGCTGTTATAGGATGATGTTGGATAGGATCACTGTAGCAGTTACATTGTTCTAATCAGTGCTTGTGTTTTTCTTAGCGCTGAGTGACTTGGAATTGGAGGATCTAGTCAAGTCCCCTTTTCAGTTTCTTGAGACCCTGAACCAAGAGGATCTTGCATTCAGAGTTTTTCCTCTACGAGCTACCGAAAGGCCTATTGCCTGAGATAGTTTGTTCATCCTTCTTCCAAGTTCCGCCTGCCCATCTTTAAATCAACTCCCTGACTGAAGTTGGGTCAAGACCTCCTTTGTTCCTTGTTATCAGATACAGTTCCTATTTTGAAGCGATACCTGTTCGAGTCTCTACCCATGCGATCGCCCATTTATCAAACCGTGACATAAAAATTGATGGGCATTGGGCTTTGCTTTTGCAAGCAATCTAGGAGGCGATCTTCCCGAGGGGGGTTCTATGTACCCATGTCTCCAAAGAAAAAAGGTCATGCCGAGTCCTCGACCAGCCAGAAAAGTCTGCACACGCTAGGTCGACATTTAATGGCTCAGCTACTTCCCCTGCAGGAGCCATGCGCAAATAAGGTGGCGTCCGACAGAGAAATATCCATCCAAATTTGGCTGAAGGGACACCATGCTTCAGATGACTGCACACGCCTCCGTGAGGCGATTTTCCCTGAGTATATAGACTCAGTCTTTGTATTTTTGTAGGGATCGATGGTTGAGCAGAGCTCCTGGTTGTAAAGCTTTAATGAAGCACTGATACTCTGGTTATGTATAGACTTTTGAGACTTCTTGCCTTATGAATGCCAGTTTCTTTTACATCTTTGTTATACTGTGTTAGAACAGCTCAAAATTGGAGGGTCCAGTCGAGTTGTCGCTATTATAGGATGATGTTGGATAAGATCACTGTAGAAGTTACATTGTTCTAATCAGTCCTTGTGTTTTTCTCAGCGCTGAGTGACTTGGAATTGGAGGATCTAGTCAAGTCCCCTTTTCAGTTTCTCGAGACCCTGAACCAAGAGGATCTTGCATTCATAGTCTTTCTTCTACAAACCGCTGAAAGCCCGTTGCCCAAAGCTGTTTGTTCACCTTTCTTACCAAGTCTTCCACCTGCTCATCTTTTAATCAACCCACTCGCTGAAGTTAGATCAAGACCTCCTTTGTTCCATACATGCTAGACCCAGTCCCTGAGTTAGAGTGATATCTCCTCGAGCCTTTATCTCCATTTGATCATCCCTTTATAAACAAATCGTGACATAAAACTGATGGGTGTTGGGCTCTGCTCCTGCAAGCAATCCGAGAGTGACTTCCGACGCTAACATTTCTGGCGCCGTTGCCGAGGACGAAGTTGAAGATTTTCCCTGGGTAGAATGACATTGAGCCTCTGATTTTGAAGGTGCATCAGATATCAGAGCCCTTAAAGATTGCTACTGTGCACCTGGCGACTCCACTGTGGCGACTCCATTGTTTCCACATCACTGTTTCAGCTGTGACTACTGTTAGCACACCTGAAAGCTGACCCTAAGGAGCTTTCTCGAGAAGGTTTTAGCAGCTGCTTTCTCATTCTGAGAAGCTTCCCGGGGTAACGACAACGTTAAGATTTGGCCTTTGATGGTGAACAAGGACCAGGCATATTTGAAGCTGCGCATATTTCACCTGGCGACTCCGTGATTCGAGGAACGATTGGCGACTCCACTATTTCAATATGGAGAAAATTATGGCTCAAAGGTTTGCTTTCTGTGACTTTTCCCAGATAGTTGGGTTTCTTAATGCACTTCCTGATAGAGCCCAATGAGAAGATTTCCTCCCTGAATTTCATGCAACAAGTTGGGAGGAACCAGCTGAGCATTTACTGGACTTCCATGAGGCTATTCACCGACACAATATCACACATGAGGATGTCCGGATTAAGCTCTTCAGGTATTCATTGAAGGGAGCTGCTCTTGAATGGTGTCGGTCTCTTCCCGCTACAAGCATCCGCTCTTTAACAGGTTTTCATACAGCTTTCAATTCATTTTGTAAAGACTACTATCCAGCTGATTGCTTGTTTGAAAACTGTTGTGAGGAGTTTTCTTCACTTCATGAAGCCTCTGTTGGCCCTGAAGACCATGTCCATGATAAAGCCTTTACTGTGGAGGAAAGCATTTTCCATGAAAAAATAGAGGCGTTGAATGATATTAATTGTGTTAGCCCTGGAACGGAAGGATTTGACATTATTTCAGATGCACCTGCTCTTTTAGATATTCATAATGATCAACATGCCTCTTGTGAAAATTATGAGTTTATAGAGAAGATGTGGTCTATAGTAGATGGCTTACCTGGGCATCGGGTGGAAGCAGATGTTCCTAGCGGCTCTACTCATGATGACAAAGACCCTCTCTTTTTAAAAGAGGGGTTAGTTGTGGAAGAGGTTTCTTCTCTATTCCCCCAGGGGGTTTCTCACGATATATTTTTACCTAGGATTAAAGAGAAAATGATTATGTATGAGCAACCAGAAGCAACAGGTCCCGCTGTCCCTGAAACGAAAATTTTTGACGGGATCACTTTTCTGGAGGAGGATCATATCAATGAAGGACAACTCCTTTTTGATATATATTATAGTGATGATGAGCAACAAGCTTATCCTACTTTTGATCACTATAGAGATACTGAAGAGCCAATCAACAAACAGAACCACCCCATGGTCCCTATTTATGATGAATACGAATCGGACCTGGGGGAGACCGAACTAGAGGAGCAGGATATTTCCTGTCCAGATCCAGTCAACGAGTAGCCACCGCCCGAGAGTAGCGAGCCTACATCAGTTTTCCACCATCAACCTATGCTTATCAGAGATATTCAGCCACAAGTGAACAACTGTGTAGCAGAGGAAGGTGTCTGTTGCCCATTTTCTGGAATTTTCCACTCATTCTATGACCCTGTTTGCAAGTACATGGAGTGGCATTTCCCCTATGCCTTGGAGCCACCCTATTTCATCTCAACTCCAGCCTATAAGGAGGAGTTGAAGAGTGTAACCGCTCTGCTGTCACGGTTACACCATCCGCTGATGATTGTCGACAGAAGGAAGGAGCTTCTATCCAAGAAGCTGCTTGAATGGCTATGGTGGAATTTTTCTTTCACCTAGCCCATGTAAAGTGTTTTATTAGCTTAGGATTGTAAATAAATAAGATCCTGTAAGAATGAACGTTTAGTTTGTTTTGTTTTTATTTTTCGGCCTGCATTTTCAGCAGCGTGGTGTTTTGAGCTTGACTCCATAGCCCAACAGCAAGGTACTGAAGTTGCAGAATGAGTTCTTAGAGCCTCACAGGGACGACTCTATCCCCCATGGAGCCTAATGTTAGCGATTATTTTTGTCTTAGGCACAAAAGTACCCAGGTCTGCAGAATGACCGGGAAACACCCAAGCCCAGCAGCGGAAGGATCTCCTTTCCGGTTACGAGTCAAACAAGCGGGCAAGGTTTTGCTTTCGACAACCGAGATCCATCCACGAAGTAGATCAACGGTCATTGGGGTCTCGAGGATATCAAGTTACCCAACATATAGCATCAAGGAAAGCTCCTATATTTCAAGGCTGAATCTGGGTCATCCGATCCAGTGACGCGTGGCGCAGGATCCAGTCACACCGGCATATCGGCATTCGAGAGTTCAAGGGGTAAAATTCTTCGTTTCTTCACCTTTCAAAACCTCGAACCCCGAAATGCCGATAAGAGCCCTTCAAAGCCCGGCCCACGGTCCTATTACCAGGTCACATCAAGTGAGCCTGAGAACGAGCGCGGTCCCTTGTTAAGCGAAGAATGCTACCTCGGCCAGTCATCTTAAGGACACGCGGCGTGCAGCCGTGCCATTTCGGCATTCGGGAGTTCATGGGGTGAAGGTTTTATGTCTTCGAGCATTGCGAAACCCTGAACCCCGATAGCGCCGAAAACGCCGAAGCTGGGGCCCGTGACATCACAAAGCATTTTCAGCCGTCCATCTAAAGGGAACAACTGGCAGCAAATTGGGCCATCTCGGCGTTTCGCCCATTGCGACTCCAAGGCACAAAATGCAGCTCCGTTATGTTCCGATGCACGAGATGCCGAGAGAGTCTCGGGCCCGGGCCCACAGCAGCGTCGGGTGAGTTCAAGACCGTCAGATCTCAGAGGGACACGTGGCACCAGATTGAGTCGTCTCGGCATCTTGCTCATCGCGATTTCAAATTTTAGGAATAGTTCCTTTCCATTCGCGAAGGCCGAATGCACCTTTAACGGTAGCCACAAGGTCACAACCCATGGTCGCCTGGGAAATGAAAAAAGATGCGCAAAGGGGGCCAAAGGCATCGGGCCCAGTCGTCGAAAGGTTCATCACATTCTCCAGGCGCCATGGATCTGATCTCAAGACTGATTTCTACCTAAAAGTAAATGAAGGTAAGGAAAGGGTGGGTGAAACCTCCCTTCGTGCATTAAGTGCAAGATATGGAGAGCCTGGCCGACGGTCTTCCCGAGGGGGGTTTTGTGTACCCATGTCTCCAAAGAAAAAAGGTCATGCCGAGTCCTCGGCCACCCAGAAAAGTTTGCACATGCCAGATCAGAATTTAATGGCTTAGCTACTTCCCCTGCAGGAGCCATGCGCAGTTAAGGTGGCGTCCGACAGAGAAATATCCATCCGAATTTGGATGAAGGGACACCATGCTTCAGATTTCCACACACGCCTCCGTGAGGCGATTTTCTCTGAGTATATAGACTCGATCTTTGTATTTTTGTAGGGATCGATGGTTGAGCAGAGCTCCCGGTTGTAAAGCTTTAATGAAGCACTAATACTCTGGTTATGTATAGACTTTTGAGACTTCTTGCCTTATGAATGCCAGTTTCTTTTACATCTTTGTTATACTGTGTTAGAACAACTTAGAATTGGAGGGTCCAGTCGAGTTGTAGCAGTTATAGGATGATGTTGGATAGGATCACTGTATCAGTTACATTGTTCTAATCAGTCCTTGTGTTTTTCTCAGCGCTGAGTGACTTGGAATTGGAGGATCCAGTCAAGTCCCCTTTTCAGTTTCTTAAGACCCTGAACCAAGAGGATATTGCATTCAGAGTCTTTCTTCTGCAAACCGCTGAAAGCTCGTTGCCCAAAGCTATTTGTTCACCTTTCTTACCAAGTCTTCCACCTGCTCATCTTTTAATCAACCCATTGGCTGAAGTTAGATCAAAACCTCCTTTGTTCCATACATGCTAGACCCAATCCCTGAGTTAGAGTGATATCTCCTCGGGCCTTTATCTCCATTTGATCATCCCTTTATAAAAAAATCGTGACATAAAATTGATGGGTGTCGGGCTCTGCTCCTGCAAGCAATCCAGGAGTGACTTCCGACACTAACACTTTCAATGGTTGACCTCTTAGCTGTAATGAAACTCTATATATATGAGGCCACTAAAAATGATGAAGGGGGGAATGGTGTGACATAGAAACTCTTATTTTGATATTGTTTTTTGTAGCAGAGTTTTCTCCTAATGTATGGACTAGATCCAAGATAATTTTAATGGTGGAAATGAGCCTTACTTATTTTTATCATCTTTTGTTGTCTTACTTTGATATCAATCTGTGTTGAATGATTCACCTGGTTGTTGTTTCTTTATTCCAATAAAGGATTTATTGTGATATTGGATGCAAGTTTATCAGAGTATTTACTCTTTGATTGTAAGAGGTTCTTATTCATAGAGTTTTCTTCATATGTGTGTCAGTATTACATGATGTAAATGATATGTATATTACACTTTCCTTGTTAAGTTTTCCATATATTACTTTATCTCTTAAAACCTGATTTGAAGTCATTCAAGTCCTTGCTTGCTGTTGTATATTACATGGAGTTATCTATGATTGACATCTTTAATTGATTTTTCCATCCATTTGCCACCTTTTATAAAAACTTATCCTTTACATTCCGATGGCTATTAGGCTTACACTTACAATAATGTAGGTGTGACTTCTAGTGCTAACAGTTGGTATAGGTGTATTTATGGGTTTTTTGGGTGATTTTAACCTATGACCATTAGGATCTACACTCAAAGATTAGTCCAATCATCCAAGAACAAACCATGGTGGAACTTGAGGACCCCACCCATTGTCACCTCGGTGGTAATTCACCCCACTTTAGGTTAGCTCTCGGTAATGTACCTAGGGAGGATAATATCAACTAATATAGGTTACGCATGGGGGTTACCTATTATTGTAGGATTTGTACTTACGCAAATCCCCACAAGATCCCCAAATATTCCATAACAATGAAAGAAACTACCATTGTCACTTTAGTAGGATCTTCCCTCGTTTTAATGATGGAAGAGTTCCACCACAAGGTAGGCTTCCCTGGAAACCTTAAGGGATCAAATAACAAGTTTAGTAGCCAAGCCTACTACCCCCTATCTTGATCATTGGTTTGTTGGTATAGGTCTAGGAAAGAGAAGAGGTTGAAGGTGATTTTTGTACCCGCTCGAAACAAGAACACTTTGCTTCATATATACAACAATTACAAAGCTAAAGTATGCAAACAAAACTCTCTAGACACTGGACAAGATAGACTACAATGGTTGTTACAAATTTTCAACAATAAACAATTATGTAAACTTGGTAAATTAGTGCTCAAAAATACCACAATTGACCATGAAAAGTAAGCATATAACCAATAAAATATTATCCAATTGTTGGAGAAAATTTCTGAGTGAGTTAGGCCACCTTTAGATGGTGTATGCAACAAATTAATGTAGTTTTAGATGGATGTGGAATTTTTTTATAACAACAACAAGTAATATTACAATTTTGCTAGGGTTAGAGTTAGTATAGTTAGTTGGATACTTGAGATTTTTGAGAGAGTTTTTTATCAATCACTTTCACCACAAGAGCTGCTTCAAGACTAGTGTCTTTCTAAGGCTATAGGGTCTCAAATGCATCCAAGCTTGAAGGTTGATCTACTTGAAACCAAGAGGTAGAATCTAAACCCTAAGTTGCAAGCACATTTGGGCCTTAAGATTTAGATCTTGAGGAGAAATACGTTGAGGATGCAAGCACATTTAGGCCCTAGAAATAATTCCCCCCTTCTTGTAGCTTCAACTAGCTCAAAGATAAGATGTCTTAGGCTAAAATCCTAAAGTTCTAGCACTTTAGGAATTTAGGGTTCTAACCCTAGCAAAGAGAATTAACCAATTTTAGATAAATAAGACATTGTGAGAGGAAGAATCACTTATGTTCCTCTCTTAGGGTTTTAATAAACTAGACTTCTTGCAACAAAATAACAATTTCACCATAAACACCAATAGCATAAACAATAATTGAAAAAATTTACTTACTTAATCTAGGAAACCAAGATAATTTAACCCTAATTGAAAAAATATCCATCCAAAATCAAACAACCATCCACACAAGATCCTTTCCATGCATAGCACATGAGAGAGAAAGACTAGTAACCCCCAAAAGGGAAAAAATTTCAGAAGTACTCCTCACAATGGTGAGGAAAATATGATGAAAAAATGAAAGTGAGGGTTATCCTTTTTATATGAGTCTACCATCACATATTTGTCCACATAATATGTCAAAAAATATATATAAGTGGGCCCAATCCCTCATTTAACCTTTACAAATGCTAAAAGTGAAAAAATATATCATAATGAGCCACACGTGTGAGACATCAAGTTTCCTTAGGCAAGGATGGGGCCTCCAAAGACCACATGGAATTAATCAAGAGTAGAGTCGGGGAAAATGATGCGTCTTCCCACTCAAAATCATTCCAACCATCGTTAATACCCTAGGAATCCACCAAACCGTAGCTCCACCAAATCCTAGAAGATGACATCATCATCAAACTAAGCCCAATGTCCAGGATCTGAGTGCTGCGTAGAGGCCCTAGGGAGATGCATCTTGTCTCTGCCATGTCTCTAACTGTCCGATGCTGCAAAATCCATGATCTTGGTGGAAAATAAGCTTTTGGATACCCTGCCCAACCTATGGGATTCCAACCCATCTGCATGCCATCATGTCTGAATCTTCTCCTACCAAGCTCATTTGTCCATTGTTCATGGTTCCAAGGGTGTGAGAGCCGATTCCTAAAGGTAGTGAGCCACTGAATAACCTACTTTCCTCCATAACATGTACCAAAGTCTTGTAATAAAGGCACAACGTCTTGGGTACAAGCCCAATATGTCTCTCAAAGAACCATCTCAAATCCATCCAGACAAATCAAAGTATAAAACATGGTTAGTGAAGGTTCACAAGAAACATTAGTCCTTAAAGCATGCAAAGTAAGTTGTAAATTAAGATATAATCCATGTAAGACAATTCACCTCAGTATCCCCTTCAAGCATCACACCAGCCTACGACCCGATATGATTTGATAAGTTTAAGTATCAGAGGGCCTTCATCCAACCCTATTAAGTGTGCCACCTAGACAAGAGATAAAATAATCCAGGTAGAGGGATAGGTCCCAAGGGAAGTAGAAAAAAAAAACCTTGAAGAGTAAGTGTGATAGTGATATGGTTTTATGGATTACTTCATGGCTTATTGTGTCATTTAATCCATTTCTATGAGCGTCGTTTTGGAGAGTGAGATTTTTCTTGAGCTACCTCATTCTTAGGCGCTATTTTTTCCAAACCCCTTTATCAACCATCTTTCTAGTCCACTTTATCATATTCACAAGTCCTCTTTTATAAGGTTTCTATTGAAATAATGTAACTGCAAAGAGTATTCTTATTATTATTGATATTTTATTCATAGGATCAATCCCCATTGTGGATTGATCATGTCAGATATTATAATAGGACCAAATTCCCTTTTGTGGATTGGTCACCAGACAATTATAATAGGCAGAATAAGGAGTCGGCCCCAACAGTTAATAAGAAGACCCAGAAATATAATAAAGGTGGGTTTACCCACCCAGATTGAGAAGTCGTCCCTGCCAGTGAAGAGACACTTCACACGTGCCAGAACTTGTATAAATAAAGGAGGCTAGCGCCTCATTTGAACACAACTCACTTGCTCAGTTTGAGAGACAAGTTATGATCTGTTACTGGCAAAGGAGAGAGAGAGTGGTGCATATCTTGGGAGAGGACTTTCTGTTTTAGTATAAGATCTCTTGACATTGTATTGGCTATTTATATTAAGGAAGTTTTGTTGGGTTTTCTTCCCCTAGAGGGTTTCCAAGGATAAATGTTGTGTCTCTTGTGAATGTGTATTTCTCAGTGATCTTGTTCTTATGTTGCTATTATCTATTGAAATGAAAAGAACTATAATAATGGCATAAAATTTAACAAGGTATCATAGCCAACCTGAAGGAAGCATATTTCGCAAGAGAAAAACGTCACTATTGCAGTACCTGCAAATTAGGGTTTTTCAAAAGTGAAGCTTTTCATCTTCAAAACCACCTAGAAAGTTGCGTCCTCCCCCAAGGATCATTTTGGCACCTTCAACGCACCTTTTCAGTGGCTGGATCTCCCGAAAAGTGAAACCCTAGTTTCACAAAAGCATTAGAAGTACCAGAAAACCAGTACCAGAAGTACCAGAAGCATCAGTCCAGAAATATGTAGATCAAATTTGAAGGGGAAAAAAAATGGATTTTCTCATATCCAAGCACACCAGGCAGCTCGCCTCAGCTAAGCACATCTCCTGGTAAGTTCAAATTTTGATTCTGAGCACTTTCATTTTTTTGGTCTCTTTCCTAGCTCCAAGTAAAGATGTCTGGAAGCATCAAGCTTGTTGACAAGTTAGAAGGAGTGGAAAACTTCCGTTCCTGGAAGTATAGGATTGGCCTCATTCTTGAAGAGAATGATCTAGCAAGATTCATCAAGGAAGAATTACCAGAACCCGAAGATGCTGCAGAAAAGGCAAAGCATCAAAAGGACACAATAAGGGCCAAAATAATCATTGCAGATTCAATTAAGGACCATATGATCCCTTATGTGTCATCCAAGAAGACCCCAAAAGAAATGTTCGATGCCTTGACCAGACTATATGAAGGAAAGAACATAAATCAGAATATGAATCTTAGAACTCAACTGAAGAATACAAGGATGCAGAAAGGAGAAATGATTCAGGAATACTTCTCCAGAATCTCGAAATTCAAAGAACAACTACAAGCTATTCGAGATACCATAGACAAAGACAAACTCATAATGACGACAATAAATGGTCTTACAAGACCTTGGGATGCCTTCATCTAGACGATATGTGCCAGAAAGGGGAAACTGAAGTTTGATAGCCTATGGGAAGAATGCATCCAAGAAGAAACAAGAGTAGCGAATCGTGAAGCGCTACTAGCTAGGGATGATGATCAAGCCCTAGCCACCCACACCAAAGGAGGAAGGAAGAAACCCTACCTCAAAAGGGAGACTCATAGAGAGCCTCAACCATCAAACAAATTTAATAACAAAGAATCTCATCCAAGGAGATTTCAGAAGAAAGGACAACTCAAGGAAAGAGATCTCTCATCTATACAATGCTATCATTGTGATAAGATGGGACACAAGGTGAATTCTTGTCCAGTCAGACGAGAAGAATACAAGAGGAAACATAAGAGGCAACATGCCCACATAGTCGAAGATGAAGAGCCACCTACGAAGATGATCAATGACCATGTCTTGATCTCGACCCTCTCAGGATCAGTAACACCTGGAGAGGACACATGGCTCATTGATAGTGGTGCATCAAAGCACATGACGGGTAAGAGAAATACTCTCTCTTGCATTTCAGAAAAGAAGTTTTCTCAGAAAGTGATACTTGGAGATGATAACCAATATCCCATCAAGGGAGTGGGAGAATCAAACTACAAGCTAGATTCAGAAAACTCAATAAAGATGAAGGACGTACTGTATGTACCAGGCTTAAAGAAGAACTTACTTTCCATATCTACTTTAGACAAGAAAGGCTATAGAGTTACCTTTATATATGGAGAATTTCTTATGTGGGCTAGAGGAGAAACCATAAATGAAGCAATCATCATTGGAAATGAAAAAAATGGCTTATATAAGTTAAAGGGTCACCCAGAGACTGCCATGACCCATGCCATTGAAAACTCATGCGAGCTTTGGCATAGAAGATTGGCCCACATCAACTACAAGGCACTACCATACATATGCAAAGATGTCACAGGTTTACTAGAACTCAAGGGTGATCAGGAAGGCATATGCAATGGATGTGCGCAAGGGAAGAATATCAATAACCCTTTTCCAAAGAGGGACAACAAAGAAGAAGGAGTACTGGAACTCATTCATTCAGACGTGTGTGGCCCAATGCCATCATCCTCCATTAGCGGGTATGTATACTATGTATCATTTATTGATGACTATTCTTGCAAGACTTGGATATATTTCTTGAAATCTAAAGATGAAGTATTCAACAAGTTCAAGGAATTTAAAGCCTTGACAAAGAATCTTTCTGAAAGGAATATTAAGATACTCAGGTCAGATAATGGAGAAGAATATACCTTAAAAGAGTTCGTGAACTTCTGCAGAGATGTTGGGATCAAGAAGGCACTCACTACTCCCTATAATTCTCAACAAAATGGTGTAGCTGAAAGGAAGAACAGAACAATCATGGAAGCTGTGAAGACTATGATCCATGATCAAGATATTCCTATGTTCTTATGGGCAGAAGAAGCAATGGCAGCTGTTTATGTGCAGAACTGATTATCCCATAGCGCACTTGGGTTCAAGACCCCGCAAGAGATGTTTACCGGAAAGAAACCAGAGGTAAGCCATCTCAAAATATTTGGTTGCCCAATCTTCATACACATTCCGAAAGAGAAGAGAAACAAGCTCAAACCCTCCGAAAAGAAGGGAATATTTGTGGGATACTGTGAGGTCTCCAAGGCCTTCAAAATCTATATACCAGGTCACCTCCACATTGATATCAGCAGGGACGTGACCTTTGATGAATAAGAAACACTTAAGAAATCAAGAAGATGCTAGCTTGAAGAAGTGTATGAAGAGGAACCAACAATTCCCAGGATTACAGAATCCATGAGGGAAGTTCCAAGAGTTGCAGAACCAGTGAGGGAAGTCATAACTTCCCCTGATGAGGAAAATCTTGAAGACCATGATGTAACAAAAGTTCAAGAACCTCCTCAAATGACCTTCTCCCATAAAAGAAAGCCTGCTTGGGCAAGAGAGCTTATTCAAGATGGAGAGAAGTATGGTGTTCCACAAGGAACCTCGAGACAGGTGAAAAGACCAAAGCCATTCTCCAGTTACATGGCTTTGATGTGTGATCTCCTAGATGAGAAGCCTACCTACTTTGAAGAAGACATTCAAAAGAAGGAATGGGCAGATTCCATGACAGAGGAATACCAATCCATAATAAAGAACAATGTATGGGAAATTGTTCCCAGACCAAAAAGTAAGGATGTGGTATCATCAAAATGGCTCTTCAAAATAAAACATGTTGCTGATGGAAGTATTGAGAAATATAAAGAAAGATTTGTCGCTTGTGGCTTTTCCCAGAAGGAAGGCATTGACTATGAAGAGACATTCGCTCCTGTGGCCAGATACACTTCGATCAGGACCATCATAGCTCTTGTAGCTAAGATGAAGTGGAAACTGCACCAGATGGATGTGAAGACAACTTTCCTAAATGGTGTCATCGAAGAGGAAGTGTATATAGAGAAACCTCAAGGATTTGAGGTTGAAGACAGGAAGTCTCATGTGTGCAGATTGAAGAAATCCTTATACAGATTGAAGCAAGCTCCTAGAGCTTGGTATGGTCATATAGACAGTTTCTTGACAAGCTTATGCTTTACCAAGAGTAAAGAAGACTCAAATATCTACTTCAAAATTATGGATAATGAGCCAGTAATCTTACTGCTATATGTGGATGACTTATTCTTAACTGGAGAAGAAAATCTCATCGCTGAATGTAAAAGGAGACTTGCCTCGAAATTTGAAATGAAAGACCTTGGCCTAATGCATTACCTCTTAGGTCTTGAGGTATGGCAGAGTCCAGAGAAGATCTTCCTTAACCAAGGGAAGTACATGGTCGAGATCTTAAAGAGATTCGACATGCTAGAATGCAAACCCATGAATACACCCATGGAAGTGAAGTTGAAGCTACTGGTCGATACTTCGTCAGATTTGATTGATGCCACACTGTACAGACAGATTATTGGATCACTAATGTACCTGATGAACACCAGACCAGACATTTGTTTTGTCCTGAACACCTTGAGTCAGTTTCTGGTAGAGTCCAGACATGTTCACCTAGTGGCTGCAAAACATGTGATGAGGTACCTTAAAAGTACAACAGATTATGGTCTCAGTTATGACGGAGATCATAATTTCACATTGAGTGGATACACTGATTCAGATTGGGCAGGAAGCGTTGTTGACAGAAAAAGCACTTCGGATGCTGTTTCAATTTGGGATCAGCCATGATATCATGGTAGAGTAGGAAGCAATCTAGTATTTCTCTCAGCACAACGGAAGCAGAGTACATTGCTGCATGTTCTGCTAGCTACGAAGCTATATGGCTTCGTAAGTTGTTGACCGGTCTATTTGACCTAGAGATGGAAACAACCACGATCCTATGTGACAACTAGAGCTGCATAAAGATGACAGAGAATCTTGTATTTCATGATAGGTCGAAGCATATAGAGATTCACTATCATTACATCCGTGACATGGTGCAGAGAGGAACCTTGAAGCTCCTGTATGTTAGCACGGATGAATAGGTTGCTGATGTGTTGACCAAACCTCTATCTCATGTAAAGTTTGAACACTTTCGAGATAAGATTGGTATAGTCCGAAAGGACGCTCCCTGAAAGGGGGAGTATATATGATTCCTTGCTTCTGACCTCGCTGTTAGACATAAAGCAAGATGATGTGTGTTCTCCTTGCTTTTGACCTCGCTGTTAGACGTAAATCAAGATGATTCCTTGCTTCTGACCTCATTGTTAGACGTAAAGAAAGATGATTCATTGCTTCTGACCTCGCTATTAGACATAAGGCAAGATGATGTGTGTGTTCCTTTATTCTGACCTCTCTGTTAGACGTAAAGCAAGATGATTCCTTGCTTCTGACCTTGCTATTACACATAAAGCAAGATGATGTGTGTGTTACTTGCTTCTGACCTCACTATTAGACATAAAGCAAGATGATTCCTTTCTTCTGACCTCACTGTTAGACGTAAAGAAAGATGATGTGTGTGTTTCTAGCTTCTGACCTCGCTGTTAGACGTAAAGCAAGATGATGTGTTCCTTGCTTCTGACCCAGTTGTTAGATGTAAAGCAAGATGATGTATACCTTTCTTCTGACCTAGTTGTTAGACGTAAAGCAATATGTGACTTGCACTGAGCTACCATCTTAACAACTGTGACATAGAGCCAGTCTAGTACTGTGATGGGCCAGCCTAGTGCTGTGATGAGGTATCATTTTTATACTGATACATATTGATGCAGATGATGATGGAATTCTTTCGAGAATGATGATGCTGCCGATGAAGAAAACTTCCGATGATTTATAGATACGCCAGCCAAGATGATATTGATGATGCTGTCCTCCTACCTGATGTTGTTAATGATGCTGTCCTCTCTCTCTCGCATGATGCTGTTGAAGAATACCCTTCTTGTTAAGGGGGAGTGTTGAAATAATGTAACTGCAAAGAGTATTCTTATTATTATTGATATTTTATTCATAGGATCAATCCCCATTGTGGATTGATCATGTTGGATATTGTAATATGACCAAATCCCCTTTTGCGGATTGGTCAACAGACAATTATAATAGGCAGAATAAGAAGTCGCCCCCAACAGTTAATAAGAAGACCCAGAAATATAATAAAGGTGGGTTTACCCACCCAGATTAAGAAGTCAGCCCTGCCAGTGAAGAGACACTTCACACATGCCAGAACTTGTATAAATAAAGGAGGCTAGCACCTCATTTGAACACAACTCACTTGCTCAGTTTGAGAGACAAGTTCTGATCTATTACCGACAAAGGAGAGAGAGAGTGGTGCATATCTTGGGAGAGGACTTTCTGTTTTAGTATAAGATCTCTTGGCATTGTATTGGCTATTTATATTAAGGAAGTTTTGCTGGGTTTTCTTCCCCTAGAGGGTTTCCCAGGATAAATGCTGTGTCTCTTGTGAATGTGTATTTCTTAGTGATATTGTTATTGTGTTGCTATTATCTATTGAAATGCAAAGAACTATAATAATGGCATAAAATTTAATAGTTTCAACCTATAACATTGCTATTGGGGTGGGATGAGCATTGAAAGGGTAGATGTAACACCTCAAGAAAGTCGGACAAGAGCGTTCCCAAGAATTGTGCACTCGACCGCAACATAACCGCATAACAAATGGGAGAGGAGGGCGCTCGATCAAACTTATGAACAAATAAAACTTATGTGAGGGTGATATCTGTCGCCTTGGGAGTACGCTGTGCCAAGTGGAGCTAACCGAGATTATTTTCATCGAACGCTAAGCCAAATGGTTGGCCAACGAATGAACAAAAACTCACTTGGCACCCAAAACCAAAGGAAACAAAGTCAACAAAGAAAGGAAGAACATGCTTGGGTGAGTTGACTGACTCACCCAAGGGACAGGCGCCCTTTGGTGAAGTTATCTCGATCGAAACAAGTGGTTCTGTCTCATCATGGTGAAAGGGCATTCCTGTTGGGTGCCCATATAAGCCAGGGGAAGGAATCCATTTTAGAGACAATAAGTCGGATGAAAAGAGAAAGTCTAAATAGAGATAAGGGGGACAAGAAAACAAGGTAAGGAACCATAGGCACCAAGAAGATGAAACATGAAGGGGACACACTCTTTCAATGTTTTAGCTGAGGTGACAAAGGAATACCGCCCAAGGGTAGCTTGTTGAATTAGAGTTGTTCGATTGTTACAACATGTTCTTTGTAACTGAGCAAGGCTCATTGCAAACTCTTTCTTTGTGTGGCATGAGTCTTAGATCGACACACTGCAATTTCTGTTTATCAATAGTTTGGGTGTTAGGCCGGTTTGTCCACCCACATACATGTTTATTTTTCACTTGTGTATGAATTATCCTCTTTACTATCGCGTTAAGTAAGTATAATAAATACACACATAATTGAAGTAATAAATGAGACTAAGTGAAGGCGTAGCACGGTCAAGTAATTTTGTTTGGCCTTGCCACCGAATGAAAGGAACTGGTGCTGCACGTCACTGAGGATGTTGGGAATACAAAACACAATCGAGGTCCTCATCCCCATGAAAAGTGGTATCAGAGATAAACATGAAGATAGAGATGGTCGATCATCATATGAGCTCCACCACAGTGAGAGAGGAGAAGCTCAATTTAGCAAGGTTGGGATCGGTTTTTTTGTCTCACACAGGTCTACAAAAGAAAAAAACAAGTAATGATGGTATGACGCAATAGGTTGTAGACAAATGGGGTGCTTGGACACAACCTAAGAAGAAGTCTAAGAGCGCTTCCTTAGAGATGGGGAGAACTAGATAGGAGCACATGGAGTCTGGTGGAAGTTGTGAATAAAAGAGGCCAGTGAGCTGTGAAAGTTGTTGCTGTTCATCGGATGGAACACAGGAGGCATGAAAAGGTTTGTTGGCTAGAAACATAATCATTTCATTGGAAGGCAAAGGAAAGGGCATGCATCAATTATGTTTTGTTGACATGATCATCAATGGCAGGGAAATTCAAGCACTTGTTGACACAGGTGCTTCGCATAACTTTATGCAGGTAGAGTTGGATAAGGAGTTCAAGATCAAAGTCACAACAAGTAAAACATAACTGAAAGTGGTGAATTCTAAGGGAAGGAAGGCAACGAGAGTTTCCTCACAAGACCATGTGCAGTTGCATGAATTGAAAGGACGAGAAAAATTTACGGTTTTTCCAATGGATGACTTTGAAGTCATCTTGAGGCAGGATTTCCTTACAAGGAAAAAGGTTGTTCCAATGCCATGCATATACAACCTATTTATAGTGAGTGAACAAAAGGCATGGGTTGTGTGAAAATACGCATGAAAGCCTAAGGGTGGAGTTCAAATTGTCTCTGCATTGAGCATGTAGAGAGAAATGAGATGATCCAATTCACAAGTTTATGCTGCAGTCATTTGAGAGATTGAGGAAGATGATGGAGCGGGGATGCCTATTCCACTAGAACTCTCCAATCTATTGGATAAGTTTTGGGATCAGATGTTGGATGAGTTTCCTAAGATGCTCCCACCAAGACGTATTGTTGACCACCGAATTGATCTAGAGTCGGGGATGAAACCACCCATTAGAGCTGCCTACCAATTGTCCAAACCCGAGTTGGAATAATTGAAGAGACAATTAATGGAGTTGATTGATGCAGGATTCATTCGACCTTCTAGGTCTCCATATAGTTCCCCAGTCCTATTTCAAAAGAAGGAAACAATGGAACTAAGGGTGTTCCTTGACTAAAGGGAATTGAACAAGAAAATAATGAAGAAAATATATCCTTTGCCACTAGCTGCATATTGTTTTTATAAAAGGTTTTTTTGAAACTTGACTTGAGACATGGTTATTATCAGGTTCGGATAAGGGAGACAAATGGAGCATAGAAATGGCGACACGTTACAAAATCTTTGAATTCCTGGTGATGTCATTCAGTGTATGCAATGCCACAACCACTTTCTGCACCTTTATGAATGACGTTCTCAGGCCATTCTTTAACAAGTTTGTGGTGGTGTACTTAGACCATATCATTGTGTTTACTGAGAGTATGGAGAAGCACGAAAAAAATTTGGAGGAAGTATTTGAGGTGTTGTGAAAGAATTAGTTATTCTTGAAGAAGTCCAAGTGCATTTTTGGGTAGACTGAAATATCCTTGGTGATTGGGTGGGACAAGGAAGCATTCACATGGATCCAATGCAGATCATTGAGATCGTATATTGGGAGGAGCTGTGCACCGTGCATGATGTGAGGGTCTTCCTTGTATTGGCCAAATACTAAAAAATATTTGTAGAAGGCTATTCCAATATCGCTGCACCACTAACAAACTTGCTGAAGAAGGAAAGAGATTGGAATTGGATGAAAAGGAGCAATTCTGCATTTGAAGAGTTGAAACACAGAATTTCCTTTGCCCCAGTTTTGAAGCTTCCATACTTTGAGTAATCATTTGAAGTGTAGTTGGACACCTTATAATTTTTCATAGGATGATTTTTGATGCAGGCCGATGGGCACCCCATGGTTTTCGAGAGTAGGAAGCTACATGATCGTGAACGAAGGTATCTAGTTCATGAGAAGGAAATGACCACTATTGTGCATTGTCTACAAGTATAGAGGCTAATCATTGGGTATGCCCTTCATGGTCAATAAGGACAATGTGGCGATGAATTACTTTGCGACACAACCCAAGTTGTCGCCCAAGTAGGTATGCTAGTAGGAATTCTTGGCCGAATTTGACATGACCATCGAGTGTAGACTCGAAAAACTCAATACTGCTACTGATGCCTTGAGTGAGAAGGCTCAACTAGATTCCGTTAAGGAAGGAGAATCACCTACTATGAAAGATGGGAGCCAAATTCATGTGATGACAAATTTGCGAGAAAATATTAAGGAAGGATTGCAGGTTGATCCAACAATAAAGAGAATTATGAAGTAGGTATAGGAGGGGAAGACGAGAAGTTATTTTCTTTGTGACAAGCTCTTGTACTTTGGTGGGAGCCTTTACATTCCTAATTCAAGTCATCTTTGCAAGGAGCTATTGAGGGAATTTCATGATTCTCCCTGCCCTGGCTAACTAGGAAATCAAATAACATTGTCATTGTTGGAGAGAGGGTACTTCTGGGAGCATATGAAGTGAGACATAGAAGACTATGTCTAGACTTGTCTTTTTTGTCAACAAGACAAGGATGACACCAAGATCCAAGTAGGTTTGTTGCAAACGTTTCCAATTCCATAAAAGTCTTGGGCAAGTATTTTGATGGGCTTCATCACCCAAATTCCAGTAGCACAAGAGTACAATGGGGTCATGGCCATGGTTTGTTGGGAACAATCCCATTTTGGGGAAAAGGCATGACATGGAGGATATACAGTTGGTAGAAAATCATGTGAAGCACACATGCAAGAAAAAGGGAAAGAAAGACAACTGGCATAAAAGCAGTGGAAGAAAGTGTGCATGCAGAGGAGAAAAGCGTGCAAGGACAACATGCAAGAAGACCTAATTAGGTTAGGGTTTTTGTAAGAGAATGTAATGACTGATGAGCCAGGAATAGATATAAATAGACACCTAGGAGGTCTAGGGGTGGGTTCAGTGTCTTTGATGGTGTATATGAGTTACTCGCGCGGGATAGAGTAACAGGTCTGTAACCCATATATGATCCGATACCTTTTTGTAAGATGTTGAGCTATGGGAGGGAAAAGTGACTAGACATTGAGGGTTAGATCATAGGCTGAGGATCTTGGTGCAATCTAGTCAACCTCGTAAAGGTTGTGGAGTTTGGTTTATGAATGTATGGAAGGAATTGTAGTGTGCATGATTCCATGCATGAAAAAACCATAATAAAATATCCTTAGAGACAAATCTTTGTGGACGTAGCCCGGGAGGGGGTGAACCATGGTAAATCATGTGTTGTGTGGAATGATTATTGTTTATATCTTTGTTTTTAATGGTTAAATCTTATATGAATTATTTGATGAAGTAATTAGATCTCTTGATTTGCATGCATGCATAAGGAACAAAAAAAGAACTAAGATCGGTGAATGATAGCGTATTGATTTAATAACTAGATAGAACCCTCAACACACACTACTAGACCCCCATTTAATCCTAGACTGCAAGCACTTGAGTATTGCAGTCACCCATTAAGACTATATCGGGTGAGACTACGTAGTGCACTCTATGCGCTGCATTGCCTTCTGGTTTACCAAGAGGTCCAATAGTTTTAGAGGCTTTGCTGGATCCCTAGCAGACTTGAATATAGATCACTCATGTTAAAGGTATAGCTCAGATAAGTTAACTAACAAATGGTTTTGTTGTCAGTTGGAACAATATAGGATTGAGTAGATGGGATCTGTTGAAGATTTGTTAAAAGAGGGTAAGATCCGTGGAAGGTGGGTCCAAACAACATTGAATCAAATGACAAGAAGGTGAGAAGAATGTGCCACTAAAAGGTAATGTTGAGACCATGGAATCCCACAAAAGCAGCGATCGAAATCTGGCTGAAGACAAAGGAGCTAGAGTTTGCATAGAAAGATAATAGAAACCCTAGAGTAACACCATGAAAATATCTTGAGAAGTATGTGTTTACTGATCTGCATGAAGTCTTTTTCTGTGATTTTACACACTTATTACAGGAGTGGATATTGAGGTTGAAGGATAGCCACGCAACAAACTAGATCTGAGAGTTAGTCTGGACATCAGTCTAGATCATACAGTTACAGCAGGTGAATAAAACATTCACCCGCGTAGTTGATTTTTGGCTCGACAATATTGTAGTAAGCTTTATAATAGAATTGCAGTAGATACCGCAAATTCGTACATCACATCAGAACAAGAGTTTCTACGTGGGCCTCGAGGAAGGTATATTAGATCATTGTATACTTGTATTAAGATATTGCTCTATAATAAAGGTTTAATGACAATGGAATCAGACAACTAAAATTTCTTGTGTGCATGGGGGAAGTGGGGAAGATCTGACAAAAAAAGGAGAAATGGATAAAGGAAAGAAGGAGGAAGCCTTCGACCCAATCATGATGGATGACGACCACATCAAGTGGATCATGGAGATAGCTGGAAAGATGCGCAATGGAGTACTGTACCAATACAAGGTGAACACAAAGAAGAGAGTCATAACTGCGAGGGAATGCTTGACAAGTGATGAGGAGGAGGTAGAGGATCTCCAGGATGTGGAGCAGATTGAGGAAATCCTATGCGCAACATATGAGAGGAAGACAAGAGGTCCAAGGGAGAGAATAGAAGAAAACAATCCTATCCATATTAATATCAGTGTGGAACCCAACAACCCATGTGTGACTAACACACCAAAAAGACCACCCACGTTTAGACAACCGAATTTTGAGAGAAGGAAGACAACATGAAGTACATCTACATAGGGAACAACAACTAGGGGAGCTAGTTCAGGAAACATTATTCAAGTATCTACACTGTGCGGAGGTAGCAGTTCAACATTCAGGAGGGAAGGACATGATCCCACCATTCGGTTACCAGAATTTCTAGGAGAGGCAGTAGAAGACCCTAAGAAACACTTGTTCATTTGTGCAAATATATGGGAAGCAAAAAAGATCACTAATGAATATACTAAACTTGTGCAACTATCCATCACGCTAAGAGACCACACACTAGAATGGTACATGAGTCTAGACATAAACAGTGCACCTGGGACGACAAGGACACTGACAGACATTAAGAAATTACTGATTAACGAGGTCCATAAGTCGAGATCAGAGGATCAATACATGAATGAGATGATATAAATTCAACAAAAACTAGGAGAACCTGTCTGGGAAATTGACCAGTGATTTAAACGTTTGAAAGGAAAATTGAGGTATGCCATGAATGGCATGCAACATGGGCATCTGTTTGTGAATTCTTTGTTACCACACCTAAAATACCCACTTAGACAATGGAAATTCCAATCTCAAGCAGAGGCTCTACAGGAAGCCTTGCAAATGGAGGAGAATCAATACCACAATATAGATCCAACTATAGAGGAGTTGAAGGAGGATTTGAATAATCTTACCTTCCAACTCAATCAGAATAAGGGAAAGGAAAAGCGTGAACTTGTTTGGTGTACCACATTTAGAACAGAAGGGCACCATAAGAACGAATGTCCAACATTCGCACAGTATATGGAAACAGGGATGCCAAGTCCATTACCGACAGGAGGACCCTGGTGTGAAATTTGCAAGACACACGAGCATGATCCGTATCATTGTCCTATGATGCAAAAATACTAGATAGTCCCAAAGATCTTATATTGCAACTTTTGCAAATCAGTAGGCCACAATGAAAAAGACTGAAAAATCATGGATCTGATGAGGGAAAGGATGTCAAACACATATAGGGTGCAATCCTAAATGATGTTAGGTAAAGATGCACCTCAGTTTAATTAGGCACCATCGCCATATAATACTGTTCCACAACAGTACAACAATGTACAACTATAGTATAACACTGCGCAACCCCAGTATAACCCTGTACAGTATAACCAGGTACCACAATACAATACACCGGATGGAGATTGCGCTGTGTACATAGGGGGAGGACGAGGCAAAGGAGGATTTGGACATGGAAGAGGTCCAATAGTGTTCCATAACTTCCAACAACTAGTGCATTATGCAAGAGAATTCCCTCTACCACCTGCGATATGCATGTATTGTCGTGCAACAGATCACGATACAGATGATTGCACCACATTGTTAGGGAAGATACAGGAGAAACGGAATCAGAACAACTAGAACGTACAATTGATCTCTATCGAAGATAGAGAATATGGTAGGAACATCAACATAATGATGCGTTAAGGTGATAAAATTGGAGATGATGCAACTAAATAGGAACTAGTACAACGCCAGTGGATAAGGAAAAATACCAAGCCACCCAAGCGATTTGATGCAGAAAAGGAGAATGAGACCTTTAAAGAGGCCATACAAGAATTTATCAAGTAGAATGTTGCATCTACATCTACCGTGCAACATACCCAGGATGTCCCAATGTATGAAATTTGGTTCGCATTGGACCATACCAGTGAAGTCCACTCGGGAAACCAAGTAAGTTGCATTAAAAATTTCCTGCAATCCTGTATTCAAGCATTTAAGGATCCATCATCTGTTATAGTATTATGGAATCTGTTAGATAGATGTACCACAAACTCTGAGGGAAATTTAGAACATAGGATAGTCAATCACCTCCATGCTAGAAGGAGAACCGACAAAGATTTTAGATTAATGCCAACATCAGAGATTTTAACATGGGTGATGTGATATTAGATCTGGGATCTGAAGTGAATGTATTGCCCAAAATGACATGGAAATGCATGGGAGAATATACCTTAGGATACTCACTAGTCCAACTGAAGTTAGAAAACCAACACAAATTTCTACCAATAGGGAGGCTAAAATGAGTGATAGTAGATATGGATGGAGTGTGCACTAAGGAAGACTTTGAAGTGATTGAAATTGTGGATGGCACAACACCATTGTTTGCACTCTTTTCGTCAATGTGTGAGTAAAAAGTGAGTGCTTACATGCCTAGTTGGGCTCTGCTAGTCATGACAGCTGTGATGTAAAAGGTTAGAAAGAAAACAACTAAGCTATTAACAAGAATTAAACAAAAACTAAATAAAACTATGAGCATAAGAACAAAAATAAAA
>ML778823.1:345982-363052 GCA_009831015.1 Picea engelmannii | reverse complement strand
CTGGTCTGATAGATGAAATCCAAAGATACACAAAGGAGAAAGAGGACTTGGGTCCCTTCCCTCTCCAATGGAAGGATCTTGAGGCCCTCAACTGATTGCTCTCCTTTCAAAGAAAAGATGAAATGTGGATGAAAGAACTCCAATCTTATTCACTCAAGTGAGGGATGAATAGCTTATGAAATGCAGCTTACAATGTGTGTTGCCAAATAAGGGGTCTCTAGCAATCTCAACAGCATAACAGTATGAAGAATTCTTTGAAGAAATGGTGGTCACTCATGGATTTTTATAGCCAAGCATTGGGTTATTATGCAACCTCTTTTGAATGTGAAAAGGGGATCTTTAGGGCACAATTAGGTCTTTGACCAGCCTCCCCACACAGAGTGAGATTGGATTTGATGTCAAATCGACTTGGGAGCCGATCCATTAGTGGTTGGGAGGCCGACCAGCTTCATAAATGCGCCGTTTGGCAGGCGCGCGGGTTTTACACCCCACAGCCGTGCATATGCGCTCCAGGTACGAAGACGTTGCGCGCGCACGCGCTCAGTGGGTGCAAAGCACCTTTTAATTTTTTGGCCATTTTGTATAGTTTTGACCCTTTTGCTGTGCTGTGGAATTAATCCTTGTGCCATGAATGACTGTTTTTCTGTGCTGACGATGCGGAGTTCTTGTCGCCCTGTGCGGACGAAATTTCAGTGATAACAACCATATCCAACGTTACTGGGATTGGATTGGGCATTTGAAAATCAGGCGATAATCAACCTGAAGACAAGGAAGATGACATTTGAGTCAGGAGAATATAGGGTTATCACGCCTCTAGATCCATCAGAAGATGAAATATTTGTGGAACCAACATGTTTAGATATGGAAGAAATTAACCAGCTATACCGAACCACCGCGCGCACCAAAGATTACATCAATCCAACTGTTGATGGTGTACTTAGATGGAGAAGTATCACATCATGTGATTTTGACTCAGACACAGGTCTGGAGAATTAGCAATAGCATTTACATGAGGTCTCAACTAGAAGATGCGCCCGAATAGACTACACAGTAAGATGGGTTGGGAAAAAAGTTAGAGAACCTCCAAGTTTCCATCGACTCAATGACTTGGAAGAATTCCTAACAAGATATGAAGACGAAGTATAAAAAATTCATAGATTGTTGGTTCTTGACATCTCACTTAAGGATACACATGCAAATGGTGGGGAGCACACAAAGAAACAATCAAGGACTGGTACCAATGTAAACAGTTACCGTGCATCAGGTTTGGCATAGAACAAATAAGTAGCCAATAGTAGAAATATGATGGAAAGGGGGCACCAAAAGAACAATTGGAGAAGTGAAGAGTGTTGTGGAATATGACACCCCCAGAAGAATGACCTCATCATTTTGTACACACATTAGAGGGCATCCTAGAAAACTGGTATACAGACCAAGAACTGCATAGAGGAACTATGAGTTGGATAGTGCTACAAAAAAAATTTACAATCACTTTCTCATTTGAACATGAGAACCACAACATAGATGAAACACTTACGCAAATAAGAGGGGTGATATTCATTAAGGAAATAGAAGTTGAACTCATGAAAGAGAAACAAAAACAGAACATACAGACAATGAAAGAACTGATGTCATGTTACCATGTGTAGGAAGAAGCACTAGATGAAGATGATCCACACAATATTCAGATTGAGGAATTTGAAGGAGAAAGAGAAGTGGAAGGTCTACCTCTATAATCAAAAGTAATTGTTGCACAAATCAAGGTAAAGAAAGTCAAAATTGGTACAATTGAGAATCCGAAGATGGCCAACATTGGAGACTACTGTGATGAGCAAACAATGGACAGGATAACATAGTTACTATGCGAGTACAATAACCTGTTCCCAATGAACTTTACAGAAATGAAGGGTATCAAAAGAGAACTTGGAGAGATGAATATCCCTCTCAAACGAGAGGCAAGACCTATCAAACTGAGGCCTTACAGATTGAAACCCATCTACAAGCAGAAGGTAAGAGCATAAATCGACATAATTTTGGAAGCAGGAATCATAGAACTAGTAGAAGAATCAGAATGGATAAGCCCCATGGTAGTTCAGGAGAAAAATCAAGGAGGCATAAGAATCTATCTAGATATGATAAAGCTCAATGATGCTTGCCTACATGCCCCCTTCCCTACACCCTTTACGGATGAAGTCCTAGAAAATGTTGGAGGCCAGGAAGAACACTCTTTCATTGATGGATTCTCAGGTTACCACCAAATCAAGATAACACCAGACGATCGACAAAAGACTACCTTTGCAACATAATGGGGATCCTACCAGTACATAGTCATCCCTTTTGGATTGAAAAATGCACCATCAATTTTTTCTAGAGTAGTCATTGTTTCTTTCAAAGAGTTCATCCATCAGTTTATAGAAGTATATTTGGATGATTAGATAATGTTTAGCCTACTGAAGGATCATGTAGAGGTGTTGAGGCTGATGTTAGAAAGATGCAAGAAATGACAAATATTCTTGAACATTAAGAAATGTATATTTGGAACACCCTTCATAATTCTATTAGGTCACATAGTATGCAGACAAGGTTTGATCATGGATCCTGCAAAGATTGCAGTAATTGCGAACTTACCACCACCAAAATTAGTGTGCCAGCTGAGGGCCACATTAGGACATATGGGGTATTATAGGAAATTTATCAAGGGGTATGCACAGATCACTGTGCCGATGGAGAAAATACTTAAGAAGGATACTAAATTCCAATGGAATGAGAGCTATCAACAAGGATTGGACACCCTGAAGGAGAAAATGGTCACATCACCCATCCTAGTATTTCAAGATTGGGAGATGACATTCCATGTGCATGTAGATGCATCAACCATAGCCTTGGGAGATATTCTGGCGCAACCAGGAGTAGGGGATTTGGATCACCCCATAGAATTTTCAAGAAGAAAACTATCAGACTCTGTGTTAGGGTCCTAACCCGCACATAGGTAGAAAAATATATTCATATGTAATAAAGTTCAATATTAATAAGGCCTTGCAATAAAATAGAATAAGTCGAATGTAAGAAGACCTAATAGAAGCTTCCGCTTCTAGAAGGATCTTCCTCTAGATGCTTCTTTTGATAGACATATTTAGTATAAATAGGAGTCGAGGGTATGAGAACCCTAGCTTGGAGATTATTGTAATAGAGTTCTTCTCGACTGGAGGTTGCCCCCTCAAAGAGGCCCATGAACATTTCTCTTAGAATCAAATTGTTATTTCTATTGTTATTCTTATATTATTTCAGTGTTATTGTGGTGATTGTTCTAGTTAGATTGCTGTTATTCTACCATTTCTAGCATTTTATTTATGTTCTGCATACTTTTTGTATTTGGTATATTACAAGTGGTATTAGAGCGCGTTCCTTGGCAGAAATTGTGGGTAATTTTTTTTCAGGGTAGAGACGTGTTCCAACATCTTTAAGCCACAACGATCTGTCGGTACGTGCATAAACCCGTGGTTGAGGGATTCATACACGCAGGAAATACAAGTGGTTCTTAAGTGCACATTTGTTGACCACCCTTGTAACCCATGTTGGTACCCCTTTGAGTGGTAGCACATCAAACATCACCTGTGTACGGATCGACCAAATTTCCTGAAGCCCTCTTTAGATAAACCGATCGGCTACCTCACTGCTATAGTGCCACCAAGAACAAATATTAGGAATATACTCTATATCACCTGGGTAGTCGAGTAGTATGGCTAAGGGTATGGTCTATCCTCCTTAGTTAGTGCCCTGAGATATTGGGCCGAGTACTATTGTTGGAATTTGCACATATATCAGAAAGCTATAGCACAGGGAAAACCCTTGTCTGTAGAACCCTTGAATACCTAACCCTTGGGGACAAAAACATAAAAAAATTAAAACAAACAAGATCTATTGCCATGCAACTATGTTCGGGTTGCCAAGTAACTACACATTTCTTCCTGGTTAAGCATTTGGGCATTTCATCACTGCAGTATTCTTTAGACTGGAGTATAACTCCGCAGGTGTAAGAAAAAAAAAACGAGTCTGAAATTTTTTTCACCATTATTTGAGACCTATTCTATTGGATTCATCTCTTCACCCTTATCACATTCATACATATCATTTTTCGGCAAAAGTTTTGACCCCACCCACCCCTTTTCGGTTCCCTCATCCTCATGGCCCATACCCATAGCCAAGACTTGGAAGCTCGTTTCAATACCTTGCAATCTAGTCTCACCAAGACCCAACAAGAACTGAAACAACTAAGTGCCAATGTTTCCACCATCAATACAACCATGCAGTCCTCAATGGAAAAAATCAAACAAGACCTGACCACCTAACTTGAATCTGTCTTTTAGACACTCTGCACCAAGCTACATATCCCTACAAATAACCCTTCCTCTGACTCACCTCCACATACTGAAGGTGAACATTCCTCTCATTCCCATAACTTTCAGCACCATCACTTTCAACGTGACCTACACCTTCCGTGGGTGGATGTGACCAAATTTGATGGCTCGGACCCCAATGGTTGGGTAACCCAAATGGAACATTATTTCTCTTTATACGACATTACAGATGACTTGGCCAAACTCCGGTATGGTGTTCTCCATCTAGATCAAGAACGTTGGCAATGGTGGCAATGGAGAAAAACCTCCCATCAAGGGTATATTTCTTGGACACACTTTGTGGCAGATATTTATCAACTCTTTGACACTGACACCAACCATTTGGGCCATTTGACAAAGTTGAAACAATCAGGAACAATGGAAGACTTTATAGTTTCCTTTGAGCACTTGGATTTTCGAATAGAGGGTGTGTTTGATGCCTTTTTCCGAGAGTGTTTTATCAGTGGCCTCAAGGATGAGATTCAGGACCATGTCCTCATGGATCAACCTCAGATTTGGGTGGAGTCTACTCAAAGAGATAAAGAAGCACAATAGTTTGTATCTTCTCAAAACCATAAACCCTCCTTTATCCCTCACCCTGAACCAGTAAATCCCACTACTCCCTCCGCTCCAATAAAGATCCAAAAATTGACCAGGGCTGAAATGGATGAAATCCAACTCAAAGACCTTTGTTATAATTGTGATGACAAATATTTCCTGGGCCAAAAGTGTAAGGAATAAAATATTTTTATGGACATCTCTGAGGATATTTCAGAAGAGGATGTTGAAACTGCCCTTGTGTTTGAGTCACCTGAAACCACTGACATAACCCCTCCCTCAAACCCTCCCAAAGTAGAACTGGTCATTTCCCTCAATGCTCTCACTGGCTTCTCCGCTCCCCAAACCCTCAAGTTAACCAGTTACATCAAGCATCAGAAGGTCATCATTCTGTTTGATAGTGGAAGCACACATAATTTTATTCATCACTGCATTGCCCAAGAAATGCATTGCTACATCCATGCCATCAATAATTTCCAAATCATGATTTCCAATGGGGGCTCCATAAAATGTGGAGGGCGTTGTGAAAATATTCATCTCCAAATTGGTGACTACCACCTGAAATATCATATGTTTTCTATCAAAATGGGCGGTTGTGATATTGTGTTGGGTGCAGACTGGCTAAGGACTTTGGGTCCCATTCTCATGGATTTTAAGGAATTAACCATGCAATTTGACCAAGAGGGCCACCAATATAAGTTCCAAGGCATCACCACCGGTTCACCTGAGATCATTAGTTCCCATTGCATGGAAAAGATGTTAAAAAAAGGTCATTCTGGTGTTATTGCCCAACTCCATGCCATACAAGCAACAAAGACACCCTCGGTGCCGCAAGACCTCCAAGCCATCCTTTCTAAACATCAACTAGGCTTTTCCACTCCCCAGGGACTCCCTCCTTCCCAAGGTGTTCATGATCATTTCATTCCCCTTATACTCGGAAGCCTTCCTCCCAATATCCGTCTATATTGTCACCCCTTTTCCCAAAAAAATGAGTTGGAGAAAATGGTCCAGGAACTCCTTAATGTAGGCGTTATCCGCCCTAGTAAGAGCCCCTACTCTTCTCCTGTGGTCATGTTCCCAAAGAAAGAATGTTCTTGGAGAATGTGTCATGACTTTCGTGCCCTAAAAAAACTTACCATTAAAGACAAATTTCCCATTCCTGTCATGGATGACTTCCTGGATGAATTGAGTGACGCCCAATTCTTTACTAAACTTGATCTTCGTTCAGGCTACCACTAGATACATATGAAAGAGGCAGACATTCCCAAGACTACCTTTAGAACTCATGAGGGCTACTATGAGTTTTTGGTCATGCCCTTTGTCTTGTGTAATGCCCCCTCCACCTTCCAAAGCCTCATGAATCATGTATTCCATCCTTTTCTACATCATTTTGTTTTAGTTTTCTTTGATAATATCCTCATCTATAGAAAAAACTGGACATACCATATTTCTCATGTGGATCAAGTTCTCCATCTACTCTCTTAGAACCAACTTTTCCTGAAACAATATAAATGTGCTTTTGGCAACTCAGAAGTAGAGTACTTGGGTCATCTGGTTGGAAAGGATGACGTCAGGGTGGATCCTAAAAATATTGAAGCTATGCAAGTCTGACATCACCCAAAGACTCTCAAAATCTTGCGTGGATTTCTGGGTTTAACATGTTATTATCGCAAGTTTGTTAATAATTATGGAAAGATTGCATCACCTCTCACTGCTCTCCTAAAAAATAACTCTTTCACTTGGACTCCAGCCGCTGCTCAAGCTTTTCAAACCTTGAATATGGCCATGTGCACCACTCCAGTCCCGGCCCTTCCTGATTTAACAAACACCTTTGTCTTGGAATGTGATGCTTTAGGGAAAGGAATTGGTGTTGTCCTTATGCAAGAGGGTCGGCCTTTGGATTTTACCAGCAAGCAACTATATGAAAGAAATCTAGGCAAATCAATCTATGAAAAGGAAATGTTGGATATTCTGCATGCTGTTGATCTGTGGCGCTCTTATCTATTGGGGAAATGATTCCAAATTAAGACAGACCATCAAGGCCTCAAGTATTTTCTGGAACAACACATTTCCTCCCTGGAGAAACAAAAATAGGTGACTAATCTCTTTGGATATGATTATGAGATCATTTACAAGAAAGGAAAAGACAATGTGGTTGTGGATGCACTTTCCCAAAAATATGAAGACGAAGGATCCATTTTTTCTCTTTCCTTCATTGTACCAGTTTGGCTCCAAGCTGTTCGCTGGGAATGGCTACAAGATCCCAAAATTTCGCATGCGATCCAAAAATTTCTTCCCAATGCTCCATCTTCCCCAGGGTACTCTTTCCTCCATGATGAGCTTCAATACAAAGGCCATTTGTATTTAAGTAAAAAATCAAATCTTAAATCCACGGTACTTTCTGAGATTCATGCTACACCCACAGCGGGGCACTTCGAGTTCACCAAAACCTATGATAGGGTCAAACGTTCTTTTTCTGGGATGGTATGAAACAAGACATTCATAATTTTTTCACTAAATGTGATGTGTGTCAATGCAACAAGGGAGAAACAGTCAAATCTCCAGGCACACTACAACCGCTTTCGATTCCACCTGCTATTTGGAGGGATATCTATATGGATTTTATTACAAGCTTACTCAAATTAGGAAATAAATCAGTCATCATGGTGGTTGTTGATTGCCTTTCCAAGTATGCTCATTTCTACGCTCTTCAACACCCATACAACTACACACATGACTCCTTTTGAAGCGATATATGGTCAGAAGCCACCTTCAGTTCTCTCATACTTACCTGGTGTCTCGAAGGTCCAAGTGGTTGACCAAACACTTACAGTTCGAGAGGATATTCTCCATACCCTCAAAGAAAATTGGTCATGGCATAAAATCACATGAAGCAACAAGCAGATCAAGGTCGCTTTGAACGTCAATTTGCAGAAGAGGATTAGGTGTTTCTTCGACTGCAACCTTACAAGAAACATTCCCCCAAGGCTGAGCATTGTCAGAAGCTAGCGCCCAAATTTTATGGTCCTTATACCATTCTAAAGCATGTGGGATAGGTGGCCTATTGGTTAGCTTTGACCAGTCATTCGAAGCTACATCCCGTTTTTCATTTTTCATGCTTAAAGAAGGTGATTGGAACTAAGTGCCAAATTCAAACCAACATTCCCGAGTTAGCCGAAGAAGGATCCATTTGGCTATAGACACAATCAGTTTTGGACTGGAATGAGCATCGCTTGCGTTAGAGAACTATCAAGGAAGTGTTAGTCCAGTGGAAAAATACAAATCCAACAGATGCCACTTGGGAACCAACTACCATTCTACAGTAATTTCCACATCTCAAGCCTTGAGTACAAGGCTATTTTTAAGGGGGAGGACATGTTAGGGTCCTAACGCACACATAGGTACAACAATATATTCGGATGTAATAAAGTTCAATATTAATAAGGCCTTGCAATAAAATAGAATAATTCGAATGTAAGAAGACCTAATAGAATCTTTCACTTCTAGAAGGATCTTCCTCTAGATGCTTCTTTTGATAGACATATTTAGCATAAATATGAGTCGAGGGTATGAGAACCCTATCTTGGAGATTATTGTAATAGAGATATGCTCGACTGGAGGTTTCCCCCTCGAAGAGGCCCGTGAACATTGCTCTCAGAATCAAAGTGTTATTTTTGTTGTTATTCTTATATCCTTTCAGTGTTATTGTGGTGATTGTTCTAGTTATAATGTTGTTATTCTTCCATTTCTAGCATTTTATTTATGTTCTGCATACTTTTTATATCTGGTATATTACACTCCGAGAAGAACTACAATACCATAGAGCGAAAAGGCCTGGAAATGGTGTATGCACTTCAAAATTTCAGGCATTACCTACTTGGAAAATATTTTGAGATGTTCCAAGACTCTTTGGCCCTTGAGTACCTAGTCAACAAACTAGTGTTGGGGGGGAGAATCTGTCAATGGTTACTACTGTTTCAAGAATTTGACTTTGAAGTCATAGTGAAGCCAATGAAGCTGAACACAAGATGTGATCACTTGTTAAGGGTCACCAATGGAGATAAGCCTACAAAATTAGAGGATACCTTCCCTAACACGCAATTATTTTCAATTCAGATCACGGATGATTATTTTGCTGACATTATTGAGTATTTAAGTATAGGGATTGCATCACACAAATTTAACACCGCGCAGAGGAGGAATTTGGTTGTCCAAGAAGCCGATTACCAGTTGATTGCCAGGCACTTATACAAAATGGGGGAAAACAACATCTTGAGAAGATGTGTGCTAGAACACGAAAGGCTTAGGATACTGGTAGAAGCCCATGAAGGAATAACAAGAGGACACTATGCAGGAAAAGCTACTACAGAGAAGGTACTGCGCGTAGGATTATGGTGGCCAACTATTCATCAAGATGAAAAGGAATACTATAAAAAATGTGATGTTTTTCAAAGGGTTGGAAAACCAAACAGATGAGATGAGATGCCCTTATACCCACAAGTAACACTACAAGTGCTTGAAAAATGGGCTATCGAATTTTTTGGGCCAATTCACCAACCCGCAAGAAGATAAGGTGAGCTATACATTAGTATTGCGATGGAATACCTCTCAAGATGGGAAGAGGATGCACCAGTTAAAGATTGTAGCGTAGAGACATCAACGCACTTCAGGTTCGAACATGTGCTCACTAGATTTGGATGTCCAAGGATCCTGCTGAGTGACCAAGGCACTCACTTTATCAACAACACTATTAGAGCTATGACTAAATAATTTTAGGTCTACCATCAAAAAATTATGCCATACCATCCTCAGGCAAATGGAATAGTAGAATCCTTCAACAAGATTCTATAGAATTCCCTAACCAAGATTTTCAATGTCAACAGGGAAAACTGGGATTCAAAGATACCAACAGTATTATGGGCATATAGAACTACCTGTAAGAAGCTAACAGGGAATACACCATTTAGATTGGTGTATGGACAAGAAGCAGTGATTCCATTAGAATTATTGGTACCAAGTCTATGTGTCGGAACAATTACAACCATGACAGAACGAGGCACAGTATAATAAAGGCTAAATCAGCTGATGAACATGGAAGAAGATAGGATTCTAGCAGGCTTTCACCAAGAAGTACAGAAAGCAAGGGACAAATCTTGGCATGACCGACATATCAAGAGAAAAAGTTTCAAGGAAGGAGACCTAGTCCTACTGTATGACAACAAGGTTTTTCAACATCTAGGAAAGTTCAGAATGCATTGGATGGGACCATATGAGGTCAAGACTATCACAGATGGAGGAGTTGTACATATGAAGGATTTGGAAGGAACATAATCGAAATAAATGATAAATGGGAGTTGACTGAAGCTATACAAGGACAGTCGACCATCAGCAACTTGACAGTTACCGCGCAGAAAAAAAAAACCATGAGGAAATCTACGCACGAGGAGAGAAAATCAGTGCGACGAAAAGAAAATGCACACACAAATCATTGATTTAGCGTAGCGAAATAAGTATACCATGCCAGAATCAAAGGGTATAGAAGCCAAGGATTTCGTGCACCCAAAAATCCCAGCACATCACAAAAAAGATCGATGGTCAGACAATGCGATAATTATGAAAATGACGACTATGGGAGTCAGGTGCCAATTGTCAGGGATGGTTGGAATTTTGACAGCCCGTACACAGAAGTAATGATTGTAGCACGACAGAAAGGGAGAAAGTTAGAAAACAAGATGCAATGAAAAATAGTTAACATGTACAACGGTACCAGGCATAGGACACATCGCCAAAAGTGAAAAAGGGACAACTGTTAGTGAAAAACAGTTGTCACTTCATCGTCCTCCTATAAATTCGAAAAAAGGGGGGAAAATCAAATTAGTGTGTCAATTTCTAAGGAGAGAACGCAGAGCCGAGTGTAAGAGATATAGAGAAATAATTCGACCAAGCATTCACCGATTTCAAAGATTTCGAGCCTCAACCCCATCGAAATGTTACCACCATGAGTTGGAGAGTCATGCACGTCCGACATAAACACACACAATAATTCTCACGTGACACATGCAAGCAACACCGGTAATGGTGGATGTGGATGAAATCCACACACTGGAGTATGAAACAAATCTGGTGACAGTAGAAGAGGAGAAAAACCCAGCATAGGAGGCCGGGAAGATGGAGGAGGACCCCAAAATAACGGAGTCTGATACTTCGTGGGGGCAAGGGAAATGACAGACCGAATAGGCCATGGGTTCAACACCACAGAGCCATGAACAAGAAATAACACAGGAATAAGTACATGAGGGTGTACTAGAGGTGGGGGTCTCATCCCCAAAGGCCAAGTGGAAGGGCCAAGATGAAAGAAACACGCATAGAGGGTCACAGACGCAGGCAGAAGGGACCCTGGTTTTTCCAAAAATCCCCAACGGAGAGCACGTAGATGATGACATGGTCGGAGGAGTGACAACCATCAAATAATCTGATCATGATGTGGCCAATGTTACTAAATTCCTAGAGCTGGCATCATAGGATACCTAGAAAGAAGGGGAGCAGGCTCATTAGGCATGCCACTGATAGAGCTGACATAGTGGATCTTGGGGATGTATAATACTGGAATCATGAACTTCCTGGATGCCCCACACTTTGGAAGGGGAAATCCTATCAACGCCTATGTCAAGAAACTATTTTCACGCGTACATGACGACATTTTATGGATGGATAGGCCAGTGCCTATCACTGTGGACCTCATCGCGGGAATCACAGGGATACCCATAGAGGGGGAAAATCTGGAGAAGTACTTAGAGGACAAAAAAAGAGCCAAGGCCATATCAGATGAGATCAAGGATAAGTATGGCGCATAATGAGGAAACAGGGGAATCAAGATCAATGACATCTATGATCCCATGACAAGGTTTTCTACCAAACTCCTTGGGTGTAAACTAATGTCAAAGTGTTGAAAAGAGGAAGTATCGACTGGTGTGGTTGTCACTGCCGCACAGTGCGCAAAGGGGAGATCGATGATATGGGACCCATACCTGCTGAATTCATTTTTGGAGGACTGCAAGGATACACAAGATTGGGGCTCTGAGTTCCACTACTTGTGGCTACTCATCCTCATTAGCCTCATTGGTTGGAAAGAGCCGGTCTACAACAAGTACATGGAGAGACCGGGGAAGTGTGGAACAACAAAATACATCTCATTACGTAAAAGCACAAACCCCAAGAGAAGGAAAGTGAAAACATATATATTTGTGAGGTACTTCGTAGAGATGCAGGACCTGATTGTAGATACATGACACATTACACCATAGATTGTCCAGGAGTTTGGATAGGTTTCCAACTTCAGGGTGACGTGCCACAGTTTATGGATGCAAGACAAGAGTGACAAAGCCAAGGAATGGCTACAACTTAACTACTGCATCACGCAGGACTAAATCCAAAGAGAGGTCCAGGAGTGGCTTGAATAATGGAAGGTACCCCAGATTCCAACCATGGTACAAAGTGCATGACCTCAGACGTAGGACAGACCAACCCCAACACACAAAATAGGCACCAATGGGGAAAGAACCAAGAAGACGAATTCCCAAGGCCAAGAGGGGGAAAACACCCCAGCCAAGAAGAAATTGTGCACAAATACTAGACCACCAAGGGGGGCTACACAGGCTCCACTATTCATAGAAAAACCACCAATACACTCAACGTGAGAAGTGCGTATGGAAGAGGCAGATGCAGGGACATAGGAAATCCTTGAGGCGAAAGAGGCACATGCAGGGATAGACAAAATCCCTAAGGAGGGGGAATAAGGGACAGGAACCCAAGATATTCCTGAGGCTAGGGAAATAGGGAAAACCATTGCAGGGGATACCAAGAGGCCCATTAGTCTTGAACCATCAGCTACCCAGGAGAAGCGGCCAGGGAGCACACTAGTGGTGGACGAAAGAAGGAAAAGGCACACAAGCCACATAGCCATATCTCACTAACCCCGAATGATGTGGAGTTAGTGGCGACAACAGTCGAGGAGAGATTGGATGAAGTATGGGAGAATGCGGAGAAGCACAAGGCTTCAATCGGTGATCAAGTGCAAGAGGTGAAAATTGCGTTGGAGCAGTTAAGGATAGGGGTATCAAAGGCACCAAAAGAAACATCCACATAGGCTAAGGAAGGAGTGCCAGTGCCTGAGGTAATTTAGTTTGCAGCACAGACCAACACCAATTTCATCATCACGTCAAAGATGATGTTCATTGACAAAGAAAAAATGCATAAACCCCTTAAAGATATCGATACATTAGATGTGGAATTGTCCAATATTCCAACAAAAGCATTGTACAAATTTCAGGTGAGTGTCGCACACGAAATTCAGTCCAGAGAAAGAGCATATGCCACAAACTTATAGATAGCCTAGAAAGAGAATATCTCATTGAAGGAATCCCTCAACCTTGAGGCACAACAGAAAGAGAAAGCGAGGAAAAAAGTGGAGGAGATGGAGAAGCAAATCCACATGCTGTTTCAAACAATTCCTGAAAACACAAGCGAGGAGGCAGGGTCATCGGGAGAGAAGCTGCGCAGGATAGATCATACTATACAAGAATACAAGGAGAAGATCAAAGAGCTGGAGGAGTGCATCACACCCACTACTCCTCCAGAAGTCAGAGTGCAGAGAGAACAAGAGGCACAACAGCTGTAGAGAGCATCAACCAAACCATACAAGTAGTCATAGAGTTGCTAGAGAAGACAACTCAGCTCTAGACTCACCTCCTAGAGGATGGGAGCCTCCAAGAATTGTAAGAGAAGGAAACCAACACCCATGCAACAATGGCATAGGTGAAGAAGCGACAAAAAACAATGTCACTACCATAAAATATCAAAGCAACCACCGCGATGAAGGCCCTAGAGTTGGAAGAGAAAGCGCTGCAAGCACAAAAGATAGCAAAACAGGTGTTGTTGGATCCCCTGCAAGAAAAGGTAGAGCACCTGGTCATGGAGAGTGATGCAGCTAAGAAGAACATCGAGCAGATCGAAGCCAAAGATGAAGATACACTACAGTCTCCTATCTCAGAGTAGGTGGTCACCGCTATGGAAAACAAGAGCAGTCAGGCTCAACAACAGTGCCAATGGATAGCGAAGATGTATGACACACTATAGCAGGCAGTACCTGAAGCAGGAGACAAGCAATGACAGTGGAACAAGTCAAGCAGTGGCTCAGGACTAGTCAAGATGTTAGTGTTGGGGGCCTGTTGGGAACAGACCCATTTTGGGGAAAAGGCACGATGTGGAGGAGAGATAGTTGGCATAAAAGCATGGAAAGTGCGCATGCAAGAAGAAAGGAAAGAAAGAAAACTAGCAGACAAGCAACGAAAGAAAGTGCACATGCAGAGGAGAAAAGCGTGCAAGGCCAGCATGCAAGAAGACCTAATTAGGTTAGGGTTTTGGTAAGAGAATGTAACAACTGATGAGCCAGGAATAGATATAAATAGACACCTAGGAGGTCTAGGGGGGGTTCGGTGTCTTTGATGGTGGATGAGATTTACTCGCACGGGATAGAGGAACAGGTCTGTAACCCATATATGATCCGATACCTTTTTGTAATTTGTTGAGCTATGGGAGGGAAAAGTGACTAGACCTTGAGGGTTAGATTACAGGTTGAGGATCCTGGTACGATCTATTCAGCCTCGTAAAGGTCGTGGATTCCAGTTTGTGAATGTGTGAAAGGAGTTGTAGTGCGTGCGATGCCATGCATGACAAGACCATAATAAAAGATCCTTAGAGCCAAATCTTTGTGGATATAGCCCAGGAGGGGGTGAACCACAATAAATCATGTGTTGTGTGGAATGATTATTGTTTATATATTTGTTTCTAATGGTTAAATATTAGATGAATACTTTGATGAAGTAGTTAGATCTCTTGATTTGCATGCATCCATAAGGAACAACAAAATAACTAAGATTGGTGAATGAAAAAGTATTGATTTAATAACTAGATAGAACCCTCAACGTGCACTAACAGATCCCCATTTAATCTTGGACTGCAAGAACTTGAGTATTGCAGTCACCCATTAAGACTATCTCGGGTGACACTGCACAATGCACTCTGTGTGTTGCATTTCCTTCTGGTTTACCAGGAAAGCCGGTAGTTTTAGAGGCTTTGTTGGATCCCTAGTAGACCTGAACTTGGGTCACTCATGTTAAAGGTATAGCTCAGATAAGTTAACCAAGATGGTTGATCATTTTTCCAAGTATGTGGTTTTCATTCCTATGAAGAAAAATTGTGGGGTAAAAGAGGTGGAAATGATGTTTTTCAAACATGTAGTGAAGTATTGGGGTATTTCGTTGAATATCATTTCAGACAGATATACAAGGTTCATTGGAAAATTTTGGATAACACTATTCAATATTATTGGAACAAAGTTATTGACAAGATCCAACTTCCATCCACAGACAGATGGATAGACAAACAAAATCAACCAACTATAGGAGGATTACTTGCGACACTATGTGAGGACAGATTAAACGAACTGGCTAGATATGTTGGACGCAACATAGTTCAATTAGAACTTGCAGAAGAGTTATATGATGGGATATAGTCCGTTCGAATTGATGAATGGACACCAACCCATCACTCCACACATGATTATGAAAAGATACTATGGGATGAACCCATCAACCTTAGGATTCATGACAAGTTGGGAGGATCGATTGGAGTTGTCTCGTGCATATTTGATGGTTGAAAAGAGAGGATGAAACATTGGGAAGGTAAAGAAAGACACGACGTGAAACTAAACATAGGATATCAGGTCTTCGTCAGGCTAGGAAGGAACCAATTCATGCCACCAACCAAGATGGATCCATCGTTGGTGTGGAGGTTTGAAGGTCCCTTCAATATACTTGAGAATATTGGAGAAGTCACTTACAAGTTGGAACTCCCATTTCACATGAGATCCCATCATCTTGTTTTCACACCAATAAGCTAAAACCATACCGAATGGATGCATAGGACCCAGATATAACCAAACCCACTTGTGGTTCAGTGATGATTTATGATCGACTAGCATTAGAGGTTGATGAAATATTGGTATACATGATGACATGTGTTGTAGGAAAATCTGCCTGCGGACAAGTAGATCGACCTCTAAGGCTTGACCTTAACCCTAGACAGAAAAGTGCTTATCATGGACACTGAATTTCTTTCGAATCTATCTAAGCCTAATGCATGAGAAGGGAGAGTAACAGAAGTACCTCTTAACCGACGTTTGTCCCTGCACGCTCCGAGTTGCGCTCCAATCTTTTTCTCCTCGCTGAGGTCTGTGGACAAAACAAGATACGACCACTTCCTACTCTATTGACATTAGCTTGAAAACAGATCTATCACCGAATGATAAGTTCACGTAACATCAGACACAAACTAGAAAGAAACAGGCCAAGCGTGTCATATTAATGATAATAACGACAACAGTACTTACAATCGTAGATGCGAATGTGACAGCTTCGTCAGGTCCTCTTCGTCTAACCCTTGCCTAAACGATCCACAACTTGGATGACAGCAGCTTCAATGATTGCTCTCCTTCGGCTGACTGCAAATTTCCTCCAAGATCATAAGTTTCACATATTCATTTCCTCCTCCTCACTTATGAGATCATAAGTTTGGTGTGATTCTCCCCATTTTCTCCCTCTTTCACCATTAGAAAGCTTGCTTATATAGGTTGGGAGGAGCCTAACCATTTGAGTTATGTTTAGAACCAGTTGATAAACTCCTCCTTGGATTAGAGATCTTTTGACAAAACCAAGAATTCGAGCTCAACCGCCTCCTAAACTCGAATGATTCTCCCCTTATTCTTCTCACCAGGCTAACAATTTACCCAGAATGGAGAGCACTCCCTTAGAAGGGGCATCAGAGCATTAGAACGCTCCTGAACAAGTCAAGGGAAGTGCCAGCGCTTCAAATCTGAGCAACTCTTCTACAAAGGGGTGGAGAAGCGTTATAATGCTTCTAAGGCATGGTAGAAGGGCGCCGACGCTCCTCAGGCAGTTTTAGGGGAGCGTTCCCCTTCCAAACTCTTGATTTAGAAGCCCTCTTAGGTGTTAAGAGATGTTTGACTCCAGTGAACCAGTTTCTTCCTTCAAACCAA
>ML778823.1:296187-331834 GCA_009831015.1 Picea engelmannii | reverse complement strand
ATAACATGATTCAACAACATTCACGACACTCTATATTCAACTTGCGACACTTGCGACAAGTTGTAAGGGAGTTGCGACACTTGCGACAAGTGAGAGGCAATATGCGACACTTATCCAGTTGAGTGATTTTGATGTGTAACAACATGGATTGGAAGGAATCATCAACATGAGTATTTCATTTGTTGGAAGGGAGGATCCAAAGAAGAAAGTTGTTGGGAAAGGGAAGAGGTACTTTGGAAGTGGAAACACAAGATCCACGAGTTCCAGGTAAAGCACAAAGGAGCTCTGGCACCTCGATTTCTAAGGTCAACAATGAATTGGGGTTGGGGAGGGTATAACACCTCAAGCATGTCATAAAAGAGAACACCTAAGAATAATATAATGGATTGTAGAGGAAACATAGAATGGATGGGTGAGGAGGTCCCGATCCCCCTTATGAATGAATTGAACTTACATGAGGGTGAGGTTGGTTTCCTTGGGTGCATGTCATGCCAAGGGGATATAATCGATATGAATTGCATCAAACTCTAATCCAAATGGTTGGCCAACGAATGGACACAATCTCACTTGGCACCCAAAAATGAAGGAAACAAAGTCGACCAAGAAAGGAAGAGTATTCTTGGGGTGAGTTGAACGAAACACCCAAGGGGTGTGTTCCCTTTGGAAAAGTTGGACCGATTGAAATGAATGGTTGTGAATCATCATGGTGAAAGGGAATGTCGATTGGGAACCCATATAATCCAAGGGAAGGAAGCCATTTCAGAGACAAGAAGTTGGATGACAAGAGCAAGTTTGAACCGAGATAAGGGGATAAGAAAACAAGGCAAGGAACTGTAGGCACCAAGATGATGAAGGACGAAGGAGATGAGATCACTTGATCTTTCATCTAAGGTGACGAAGCAAGAGCGCCCAAGGGAATCTCATTAAAGTATATTTGTTCAGTTGCTGCAACAGGTTCTCTGAAACTGAGTAAGGCTCCTCTTAAAATCTTTCTTTGTGTGGCACGAGTCTTAACTTGGCACACTACAATTTCTATTTATCAATAGTTTGGGTGTTAGGTCGGTTTGGCCACCCACATGCATGTTTCATTTTCACTTGTGTATGAATGCTACTATTTACTATTGTGTTAGCTAAGTATAATAAACACACACATAATCGAAGTAACAAACGAGACTAAGTGAAGGCGTAGCCCAGGTCAAGTAATTTAGTTTGGCCTTTCCACCGAACAAAAGGTGTCAATGCCAACTGAGGTCCTCATCCCAATGACAATAGAGCTCGAGTTTGGACTGACTATTGTTAGTCCTTTTCTATCATTCCTTTCTTTCTTTAGCATCATTTTATTATTCTTTTATTAACAGCCGCAATCAACCTCTAGGACTTCATCCCATCTTCCCATGAGAGAATGGGCCATGCCCCATTATCAAATTTTAGTCCACTATAAGAGGATCCATGATGGAAAGTGTTAAGTATGGAGGGGAATGAAACATTACCATTGCGAGCCCCCCCCAATAGTACCCCTTATCTCTGGGCGGTGACAACACAGGACTAGGGCATATAAGATGATTACAAAGGTGAAACAAAGTAACCGACAAAATTTTCCAAACCGGTGATCCATTATCCAACTTCAACCAAATATCCTCATCCACATGCCCAACAAATTAAGCACAACACTTTGCATGAAAGAAGGACTAAAATACCTCATGGTGACGATGGATTACCATCTCCCATACTTTGGGTTTCTTTGATGTGATGAGCCTTGGTTGACCTGTAGCTGTAAAGGTGAATGAGGAGGATGTTGGTCTTCCATATGTGGACATTCTTATCATCACTATGGGCATGATCATGTTCTCCATTACAGGACATGATACATGATCTCATATAATTACCCCTAGGCATCGGGGGGTAACATCTTGCACCAACATGGGGACATTTTCTCACCATAGAGTGCATGTGAAACTCAACATATCTAGTTGTCCAAGACCTAAAATCCTGTCCCACTTCAAACAACAACACCATTTAGAAGTATCTACCAATGGATGTGATCCATCGACATTAGTGATAAATCCAAAACCATGCTGAAAATAATTTTTTTCACTAAGCTACAAAATGATAAGGCAATAACATACAATGATCAAGTGAAATTTCCTAACATGTATTCATTATGTACAAATGAGAATGAAATATATACAAGAAATATGCAAGACAATACTAACATGAATGCAATTTGCAACATATACGAATGTAATGTAGGATGCAAATGCCCTACCTACACTAATCTATGTTAGTTGAAATGCTATGTATAATCATATAACCAATAAAACCATCATACCATTGTACCATAATATATACCATTGTTCTTCATCATGAACCAAAACAAAGATAAGTCAAGCACAACAAGGTCATGAGTTCAGACATACACCATATCATAACTAGTCATAAAATCCAACTCATGTAGGTAGGAGGGTGATACAAAGTCATGCAAGAAGGTATCACCACAACATTTCCCTATCCATCCTAGTACAAGGCCAAAAGAATCAAACAAATGTATATCCTCACCCTCAACTACAAATCCATCACCTGAAGATCAAGAAGGGATGAGAAGGAACCAAAGGAAAAATCTAAGGTTGTCTATGGGAAAAGAGAGCACAAGGTAAGGGATCAGTTCAGGCATAGAGAAAACAATTTGATCCCAACTCAAAGCTTGTTGGTCTTTTGTGTGAGACTAAAAATACCTACAACAAACCATAAGTTGAAAAAAATTCTTCCTTGCAGGAAAATGGCTATATTGAGGAAAAATCCCAAACATATCTACAGTAGAATAGCAAGGTGAAAAAGGAGAAGGTTGGAAACTCTCATCACAAAAATCTTACTCTGGGAAAATCATGTCCTTACCCTCATTATAGAACAACAATGGTTGAGAATATTCTTCGTAGAATAAATCCAAGTGCCCAAATGAATATGTATCAAACCCTCTAGGATAGGACCATAAATCATCATGAGAGTGTTGCAATAAGTCATCCCTAGGTGGTTGAAATAAATATGTAATGATGCCATCTTCATATTTCCAAACATTTGAATTAGTAGAAATCAAATATGGTTCTTCTAATGACAACAATTGAAAACGACCTTCAATGCCATAAATGGGATATCCATTAAAGCCATAACAAGTCATATCCCATTTACATCTCCCAACATATATAAAATAATCAATATTCTCAATCACATCATCATCTTTAATATAACATGAAGGGTCTAATGCATCCAAGTGTTCCTCTAACACCTCTTTTATTTCTAAGTGATGCAATGAAGCATCATAAAAAACTTGGAAAGGAGTATAACTCACCATGTTCTCTTCTTCTTGTGCAGGAGGAATGGAATATTGGATGAATTCATCAAATAAGGGAGCCAATACTAGAATTGCATCTACATGAGGATCCTTTTCATGGATTAGGTCTTCAACAAGGTGTGTGTTGATGGAGCATAAATTCCCTTCAATAGCAAGGGGTACTTCCTTGTACACGGTCCCAATTAGACTATGAATCATTTGGTTTAGGAGACCCATCCAGATTTTGGCCCAACTGCCATTACTAGTTTTAAGGGGTGATTGGATGGTTTCTAAATGCAGATGAAATGAAAATGCAACCAAATAATTGTAGAAATAAATCTAATCTATCATATCCTAGCTAGGATAAATCTATAGTAACGAAACGAGTGGCTGAAAATGAAACTAATCCTTACAAATAACTTCACCTATAAAGTTGTTATGAAGAAGAAAATTTAGACAACACATATATGGGAATACATAACTAGATTAGTATAATTCATAGTATCACATACATAAGAAACTCATATTCCTCGAAAAATATAAGAAATAATAGCAAAGTTGTGAGAAATATATGAATTTGCATAAGACAAGTCTAACAACAAAAATATATTCTTACAACACATGTAAAAAATACACAATCTGCTGGAAATAGTTCACAACAAATGACTATTTACACAAGTTCTTCTCTCTATCAAAACTGGCCCTGAGGGATTCTCAGTTTATCCTTTCACAAAATAGTCCAGTGAAAATTACAATGCTTGAAGAGACCCTTCAAAATGGGCCTCTTCCTTTACTTATAGAAATATAAATAAAACTACTGAAAAAGTCTTCTTGAATTCCTCAAGAAGAAGCTACAAAGCCTTTGAGATTCCTTCACTAGCTATTAACATGTGTAAGAACGAGGAGGAAGTTGAAAGAAGTTGGAAAAAGAAAAAAATATAGTACAGTTGTTAGCAAATCCAAATTTTCTACTTCGTTTGATTCATATACCCCTGTCTTTGACATAAGATGTCCAAACCTCATATTATACATAGAGTGATATGACCCCACGGTATGAAAGTTCCTCAAGAGAAGATTCATGTGAGGATGAGTTATCACTGAGAGTCTTCACGTCCTTCGCCAAGGTGACCATGAATTTTTGTATCATAGTATGAACTTTGGCGGGCTGGACAAGGTGTTGCTCCATTATCTCAATTGTCACCTTCGTAGATGCCTCAATTACCTCCCATATCTAACTTGTGCTTTGTTGGATATTTTCGAGGAGCTATTCCATAATGATGGTTTTTCCAAGCTCTTCGATGGGAGGAAGGTGACACTTTTGTGTCAAATCTTGTGCTTCTTTATGAAGTTGTGTGAAAATTGCGAGCGAGCTAGTTGTTTCCCTTTCTGTTCTCTTCCTAGCTTAATGACACTGATAAAGTGATGCTTAATAAATATTTATTTATACCTTTGAGGGTTGAGGAAGCTCAACCAGAGAATATGTATTTTTAGTGATCCATCTATCCTTGTTATCTAATCCCTCTCGGATGGTGACCGACTAGGTTTTCTTGGCTTGCACATGGCTGCGATGTTCCATTATCCTGGATTCCAATTGTTGAAAGCCATGCAGATGGAAATACATATCTATGATAGCCTCTCCAAGATCTATTATGACCTTTTTTGTGCATGATTTAAATTCTTGTAAGTTGCACTCATCTTTCTTCACATGTTAGAGTCGTTCTTCTAGTTCTCTGATCCTGGCATCCTTCTATTGATTTTTGCGAAACAAGTTCTTGAGATTCTGATCTATCACTGTGGTGAAGGAAATGCCAATGGATGCTATGGATAGTGGATCTTGGATGGAATCTTCCATCACAATGTTCTCTGTGAGGATTTCTAGTGGAGTGCCCCTTGTACCTTGTACATTCCTGGCTTGTTGCTACACAATCTTGCCAATGGTTTTGTCATATTTGAAATTTTTTAAGTTTGTCACTTTGCTTGGTTTGTATGGGGTTCAAAGTCCCAACTCTATCCTACCAAATTGAGATTGACTACTAGGGAATTTTGTTGATGATTCAAGAAGATCAATGTCCATTGGCGAGGCATCATTGTTTAGATCTTCCTCATCCCTTTTCCACTACTCTTTCATAGTTTCCTTAGCTACAACTTCATCAACTACTCTTTGCCTTAGCCTCTATGATATTTCTCTTCTTCTCAACAACGTCTTCCTTCTTCTTTTGTATCTTTTCCTTCTTTCTTATTTTATTTTCTACTTCTGGTTCCTCCTCTTCAGCTAATTCAAAACATGTCAATGTAGTTGCAACATATGTTCTTTATGCTGCCTCCTCTTCTTCATTATTCCATGCTTCTTTATGGGATTTATCCTCATAAACTATCCTACCTATGGGTTTTCCCTTCCATCTGGAAACAACTTCATCATAAGTTTGAGCTTTAGCAATATGACAATAGCATATCTTCTTTGGCATAAGCCTTCTTGATTCTTCTGAATGGGTATGAGATGACCCACATTGGTAGTGGGGGGCATATAGACTTTTTGTCTTGATACAATGCTTCCCCGACTCCATGAATTACAATTTGATACATGATTTCTTGGAGTAATAGTATGTCTGACACAAATATCAGGAGGAGGTGGGGAGATTTTGTATCCTCATATATCCTTATGTGGTTCCATGTTGAATTAGGTACTGGTCCCCAATTTTCCTGACTATTTCCAATTCTTTATCTTTCATACATAGGGTTGGTGCACAAAATATGAGCTCATATAGAGGTGCTAGGAAGTGGTCGTAGATCCTATGGTATTCCATTATGTACTTGTGCTCCCAGATAACCTTGTATTATATATGTATAGACATTTTGATTGGTTTCTAATCCCAACCCATCTTGGGATATTGATGGCATATGCACATCCAATAGATAAGATGCCATATGAAAACTTGGGAATTTTCTAGTTTCAGGATCTTTGACATCTATGATAGATTATCCTAAGATTGATGATAAGATATAATCCCAATTGAACGTTGATCCTTCATCTACATAGTTATAGATTAGGGGCATTAAGGAAAAAGTAAATTTTGAAGCAGCTTTTCCCCATACAGTCTGCAAATCATTGCCATGATATATTGGTAGGTTGTTCTTAGAGCAGTGGTCAGATAATCACTATATGGTCTATGCTCGAAATTTATATCTGGCTTGTACTAGATATTGAACATGTCCTTTTCTTTGTGTGGGAAATTGTTGAGTAGTTCCTCATCCAACTTCTGGGTTCCCTTTTCCAAATGATAATATTTTTCTAGGTCAAATACTTAGTACGACTCCGTGGGCTCTCCCTTAGCGTTGAGTATGTATTATTTGTATAGGTCCACATTCTTGAGTGCATATGCTATTGCATCTGCATAAGGGAATAGTGTAGCATGAGCGTCCACCTCGTGTATTCCTAACCTCCAAATATTTTTGAATATTTGGAGTTCATCCCGATATTCGATATCCATCGAGAAATTATTATTTTTAAACATATGAAATACCTCACCCCATTTGAGTGGATCTTCCCCTTTCTCTAATATTTCATTTGTATTGTCATATATTTCCCCTAGGGAATTAGGTTCTTCCTCATGCCTGCTTCCACTTCCGAAAGTATTTGTAGTAATTTCCTTGTTTGTTTTGTTATGCAGTGACATCTCTGAAGATGTGATGCACATTCATAATTAGTGCATGAACAAGTAATAAAGATGACAAGATAGTAAACATGAAACATTGTTCCTTGTAGGCATACAAGATTTGAGAATTTGAGTAGTAGATGAATGATAAAGATAAATATTCGAATATAAACATTGTTGGGTATGTGTTACATTCTTTGCATGTGTGTGTGTGGGCGCATCATATATGAAAATTACATCTAACGATCCCTCTAGTAGTGCTCTTTGTGTCGTGTGCACCAGATGCTTTCCTAGGAGGGGGAAGGTATGCCCCCCTCCTGGTTATGCGCAGTGTTCGGGGCAGCACACCGAAATTTGTTTTTGGGTGGTTTTTCTAGTTTTAGCAGATTTTGCTATTTTTAGCGGTTTTGTAAATTAATCCTAGATTAAGGGATTAGGGTTTTGGTATCTACGAAATACCTAAAAACATTGTATATATTGTATGTTGAATGGTGAAATTTGATATAATGAATATAAGAAAGGTTTTCCTGGTTGAGGGTTTCCAGTATAAAATCTCTGTGTACTCTTTGTATGAGCCATTGATTAAATTATGTTTTGCTTAAGAATCTATATGCATTGATTTACTTCACAGGTTTAAAACTTACAAACATGTGTCAAATACTTGAAGAATAACTTGTGTCAATGTTAGGAGGGAGATCATCATCTGAGGATGATAACATGATCATAGACATGATTAAGGTTTAATGGATCAGGGTTAAGCTTTGGTGAGAAATCAGATGAATCAGTGCCAAAGATGGCAAGAGCTCTGATGGGACATCAGAGGGATTGGTGGTAAATCCATCGGTTTGGACTAGAGAATCTCTTAAAAGGTCGTTGGTGAGTGAAACTTCACATTGGAGAAGTTAGTGGAAACTTTGTTGAAAGGTAAGGTTGGAACTAGAGACAATCTCACAAACTTCGTCGATGAGGATGGAAGATTTCATGTGAATATCACTGGTGATTATTGGTGGTGTTTGTGTCAAGAAATCTGATGAACCATAGGTGATGTCATCAATCACTTTGATATATTATCGAAGGAGTTTGTAATAAATATTCTGGTACACTACTGGAAGCAAACACAATAACTTCGTCATGTAGGTATTGAAGCCCATGATGGAAAATCTGCTAACTGTGCGAAATTTAAAAATCGGCTAAGTATGGTTTTGGGGGTTTGGACTAGCCTTGAAAATATTATCACATGACTATGAAATGTTGGTCCTAAAAATGACTAAGAAGGAAATGGTCAAGGTTTCGAGTTGATCTTGGGGAGACTATTGGTTAGGGAATCACACATGGACCATGTACGAGTTATGAGAAACCATTATCAATATACTAGTTCTGAAACCATAAATTGAGATACTATCCTTTTGGGCCAAGGATTAGGGCTATGAGTAGGTGCAAGCTGGGAAACACTTGGATGCTGATCATATTTCCATGGGTAGGTTAAAATAAGTAGGTTACAGGTTTTGAAAAGGGGGCTAGGCTAGTGGAGGATGAGAGGAAGGGCAATGGTTATGGCCCGATGAAAAATAAAAATAAATATGTAGGAGGTAAGAATGTAGGTCCAGGTCCAAGGATAAAAAATCATAACCCTAAATTTGGGTGAATATAAAAAGTAGAGTGAGATGTGTTTTTATAGCTTACCCAGAAAGATGACATGTGGATGGATAGGTGAATTGGAGAATGAACACTTGTGTGAATGTGATATCTCGTCGATTGATTGTTCGGGGCTCCAATTTTATCCTTAGTAAATAAGAACAATGATCCAAAAGAAAAGGAGGAATTTCTCTTTCATATCTAAAGGTGCATAATTCAATGAAACTAGAGAGGTTGGGAAGAACCTGACTGACAATAAAGGCCATGCTCTACCAGAGGTGGAGTTCAGAAGTGCTATGGTCATACCAGAGACATTGGTGGAAATACCTCCGGTATGCATTGAAAATATTATATCTAAGTCGGTCAATGGGAGGATTAGTGAATCAAAGGAGTTTAGGGGAACTCATCCAGTTCAACCTATGGAGTTAATGAGAACTCCTTTGGTTGAATTAGAAGAGTTAATTTTAACCTGACTGGTTATTAATTCATATATTGACAGAGTTTAGAGGAATGACTCCAACGTATCGTAGGAATTAAGTGGAACTCCTCTGATTGAATCAAATTACTTGAGGAGAAATCGTTTGGTATATATCATAGGAGTTGGGGAGGACTTTTCTGATATCCCACAAAAATGATCATCAAAATTGTCTAAGTGTCAAAATCAAAATAAACCAAAACAAGCTTGAAACATCAAGCAACCTGATTAGAGAGGGATGGGAAGAATCAAAGATCAAAAGTAGAGATAAGTCTTCTTACCATATCAAGAAGATATCATATATAAAATGTGGGTTCCCATTTTCTTGTTGAAAGAAGTGAATTTTCAAGCAAGACTTAAAGAAAAAAGGAGGGTGTTGATGCATGACACAATAATGTGTTTCATCAAAGTGTTCTTCTTCAACATATTTACAAGGCAACTCATGTTCTATTTGATGATCTTCCTAATGAATCAACCTTTTAGATTCTCATTCTTTAATCAAATATTTACTGTCTTGAATGGAACTATGAGGCGATTCTTTCTCCTCTTCAAGGGATTGGTATCCATGTTCATAAGATTATTCCTTACGTTCTTTCCTTGGACATGTGTGATTTTCAAGACTTTTATCCAATGTGTGTTCAATATATGGAAGTTCTTCGTCCTTTTATTGATCGTTTTTGGGGAGAACTTCATCAAGGTGTGTATTTTCTTATGAATCATCCCATTCTTCCCCATCTACATTCAACTTCAATATCTTGGGTAAAACCCAAGGTTGATCATATTTATGTTGTATGTTGGCACATAATGTATTCACTCGAAAATAGGATTTTGTAAGCTCTTCTTGTACTGAAACTTTGAGGCTCTACTCATACCTATCCACTATAAGATTGCACTCTTCTCATTTTTGTGCACAAAGGTCAATCAATAGATGTACATATTGGAAGCTATTAACCAATTCTTTACAAAACTTCTTATCCTCTATGACACTTTCCTTCAACCTTTGGGCGAAATATTTACAATTTCTTGGTTCTTCAAATATTTCTTCATCCTCAACCAATAGAGAAACTATCAATGCATCATATTCATCAATATAATATTCCTTTTGAGCATGCTGTGCCTCCCTAAGGAATTATAAAAGGAGATCAGGAAAGAAACCTTCCCTTTCGAGAGAGGTTGTGATATCTTGAAGAGTATCTTCACATGCTTGAAGAGGTGGGGTGCAATACTTGAGAAATTTACTCAGGAGGTCCATGAAGAAATATATCTTGATCCATCTCTGTAATGTGAATGAAAAAGAGGCTATAAACAATTTGATTTGTACATCATCATTTTCTACTCCTTTTCTTCGTATGTACTTCACGAATTCTACAACATGAGATATGCTTGAAGACAAATCATAATCAAACTTTGGAAAACTTACAATTTTTTTTATATGGAGTTCATTCGGATATCTAGGAACACTTTTAAAGTCAATATAAGGATATGAATCGGGAATATTGTTGCAGTTCTCCATGATTCAATCAGTCAAGGAATTTGAGGAGAGGATGATACATCAAAATATATATTAGTGGAGTCTCTAGATGATTTCTCAAGAGGATAATCAAAGGAAGGTGAGGGAGCTACCCTCAGTGGAGTCACTAGGTAAAATTGTAGGATAGGGGCTTTGGGAAATTTTACCAAAGATATGTCATGAGGAGAATGACTCAATCATCCTCGAAAATGGTGCCAAAATGTTATTGCAGGATTTGTACTTGTGCAAATCCCACCACAAGATCCCCAAATCTTGCGTAACAACAAAAGAAACTAACACTGTCACCTTAGTAGGATCTTCCCTCATTTTAATGGAAGAGGCCCACCACAAGGGAGGCTTCCCTGGTGACCTCAAGGGATCAAATAAAATTTTTAATAGCCAAGCCTACCACCCCCTATCTTGATCAATGGTTTGTTGGTATAGGTCAAGGAAAGAGAATAGGTTGAAGGTGAGTTTTGTACCTTCTCAAAACAAGAACACTTTGCAACATATATACAACAATTACTAAGATAAAGTATGAAAAAAAAACCTCTTTAGACACTAGAAAAGATAGATTGCAATGGATGTTACAAATTTGAAGAAGTAAAGAATTATATGAAAACAATAAATGACTTGTAACAACAACAATAATTAGTGATAAAAAAATACCACAATTGACCATGTAAAGTAAGCATATAACCAATAGAATATTATCCAATTGTTGGTGGAAATTTATGAGTGAGTTAGGTGATCTGAGCTCTTTTATTTGATGACCATTATGTGAATTTCATTAAAGAGTGTAAACAAAGCTTATGTGAAACAATAATAGCGAAGGAAGAAATATGAAGAAAATATGAGAGAAATGAGAAAGAACACCACAATTCGATAATGAAGTTCATCCAACAATGGACTACGTCTCCAGGACCACTTCGAAGTGGAGAGGATTTATACTATCTTAACAATAAATTGGCATAAATACATGGCTATACCTCAAAACTGAAAATGACCTTCTGATCCGCTACTCGCATGAAAAATCTTACTGTACTAGTGGATTCATGGTGAGGACTAGTGTAAAATAAACTGTCAAATTGTCCAAATATGACACTGTCACCTCCAAGCCTTGCTGGGCTCTATCCTTCGAATTTCATGCCACCATTATGCAATCAATGCCTCCTATACCTACATAAAAATCCGTTCCTATATGGCCTTTGGGTGATGAAATCTAACTTGGCATAAGTCTAAGTTTAAAATGTAAAATCAGGGTGGACCAAACAACAAGGGACGTAACTTGATTGGTTCATGATAGTATAATATTAGTGTTTGGTTTGTGGAGGTCCTATGGTCAAACCCGCATGATTCCCCTTTTGGATCTCCATTATAACAGTAATATATATATATATATATATATATGTCAAACCACCATTTATATACTTGGTATCCATTGGGATTCGGTCTAAACCCCGACCAACTTTATCACTTGGTGCCAAATTTTGTGATAGGACCCCTGCACAGAAGCTTTTCTTGTCATAATATATGTTTAAATACGGCCATCGACTAGTTTGACTGCTGGGTTTGATGTCAGCCAGTCTAGTGGCGATATTTTCTATATTTTTTTTTAGTGTTCATTCTGAGGCCCTCCTTGGGCATTTTAGGGGTGCCATGTGGTACCCAAGGATTGGGCCATGTGTCATCCTGTTATTGGATTCCCTTTCCTAGTTAGCTGCTGAGTCATATAATCTGTGTTGCACTGTCGGGAGGCCATGTGGTAGCTTCGGGTGGTGCCACATGGCTCTACCTGGGGGTTCCACGTGTCACCCTCCAATTGTCCCAAGTGGTCACCAAAAATGACATACAAGCATGCCACATGGAATCCTGTTGTTCTACCACATCAACATGGTGATGTTAGAATGACATCACCCTGGTACCTTGACTGCTGACATCACCTGTATGGATGATGATGTCGATAGGTTGACTTTGATTTGGTTGACTGTAACTTTTACTAGCCATAACTTCACCGTCCATACTCCATTTGAGGAGTCATTTTCACCATTGGAAATCTTGTGACAAGCTCTTAGAGTTGGTGCCATTTTTTCTAAGATTAGAGGACTTTGAGTTTTTTCCCTTTTGGATTCTCCTGGATCATTCCTCCCCAATAAGAAGATTTTGGGCCTCCAAAATCCTTATCAATCAATAGATAGGTGAGGGAATTTCTCCCTCACTTTCTCATTCTTGATCCATCATGATTTTCTTGAATGTGTGCCCCTAAGGCCCACTCAAAGATATTCAACATCACCCTTGCATGAAGTCCTCGTCCTTCTATCCAGGATGATATCTTCCTTTAACTCATCTAAGTAATCAGGAGGAATTTTTTCCACTGAAGGTACTGAAACACTCTCCCTTTGATCCATGATCATTGGAGGCTCATAAAGTTTCAGTTTCTCTACATTTACAACTGAGTATATCTGCATATATGGTGGTAGATCTAGGTGGGAATCATTTGTGCCAATTTTCTCCAAGATGGTGAAGGGTCCATAACTAATGGGTTTGAGATTATTTCCTTCTCCCTTCAACTGATATTTGATGATGTGGAGCCACACTTGATCTCCCACTTGAAATTGGTGATCAACTCTATGCTTTTTTTTAGCACTCTGTAAACTTCATTCGGCTGAGAAAACGAATGACAGAGGAAACCTACAAACCAACTTTGAGGTCGAAAACTAGCCTTTCTGACCTAGAGAGGGCTCTCTTTGAGACTTCATCTCTGTACAGGATATGGATTTAAGCTGCCAACTAAATTTATCACTTTTATACAATATTTATGGTTCTATTGGCAAAATAAAGCAAGACCTTGGGCTATGGAGTATATTTAAGAAAACGATAGAAACAAATGAGTTAGTGGATGAACTTGAGAGGATAAAGGCTATGTAAGAAACAATATTTTAGTTAAAAATCATTGTGTGTGGTGAGAGAAAAACACATAAAGAAACTCGGAGCACCACTGGGGATGAATTCATAGTTCGGTTAAAAGAAACACAATCGTCTAAATGGCACAAATGTAGAGCACCGTGCGGTGAATTCTAGATTTGAAATCATGTTCTAATTTAGACAAAATATAGATATGAATATAAAGAAAATAGGAAAGCACATACGCGAAGAGAGAGTACAATACATCAGAATTCTACCATTAGAATCTTTTCGTCAAAGCTTCATGACCTTTGCATTAAGTTTCAATCAAGTTCAAATATACATTTAATAGTAACTGTCTACATTGTTTTTCCAACCAACCTGGATTACATTGAAAATATGGAATATATAGACATGGGTGTGCCGCTTGGGCTACCTTGCGCCCTAACTACTATCCATATAAACTAGGTTTTGACTACTCTCTATCAGGTGGCTCTTCAAATGGAATTTTCTAGAAATAGAAACTGACTATACTCGGTCGCATCATAGTTGCTCATATTTACTGCAACATTTCAATTATCAGCAAGATCTCATCATTAGAGAATGGTGTGTCGATACTTTCCTTTGGCAGGGCATCTAGACGATCAAGTGTTATGTCAGACTCTCACCACACATAGTAATGGCCTTGGTCTCTGCCACGTGATCGTTTGTTGGTGCATGCTTGTGGTGGGTGACTGCAGACCTTTGCAGGTGCCTCCAAAATGATGACCCCAGCTAGGGAACAATGCCTCTCTTCAAACTGTCCCACATCTAGCATACACCTGTCCTTTGTAATGGATGAGATTCCATCACCATGTGTTGTATGTTTTTTATGCGGGTATATGTTGTGTGACAACATATTCTACGTGAAGACATCCTCTACATGACGACATCCTCTGCATGACAGCATCATCTGTGCGACGACATCTTCTGTGTGACAACATCTTCTGTGCGACAACATCCTCTGGGAGACAACATCTTCTGTGAGACGACATCTTCTGCGCGATGAAATCTTCCACTCGACAACATCCTCTACGTGACAACATATTCTGTGCGAAAAAATCCTCTACATGACATAATCCTCTGCGCAACGCACAAAAAATGAAAGCATGAAAAGCCTTTGTGCAACGAACTTGTACAACAAGTATTCTTTTGAAGTTTGCAATGATGCCGATGACATGGGGTGTCATGATTGTTCATTTTATAACCTTATTAAAGGTGATGATGAACCATAATACCTTTTGACATGATATTCACCCTAACCTATGACTCATCTAGGAATTCCTTGATTTTCCCAAGATCATGTCATGACTTTGAAAACTTTGGACAAACCTCTAACTCTAGCTATGAAAATCATGGTGCTAACAACTGGCTCCAATGGGGATGCTATCCTCCCAGTGAAGTAGAAAATAACTTGTATACCCTATTCCTATCCATTGGGTTGTTCCCGAACCATTGAAAACTCTACTCTGACCTGTCACTTGTATCCGCTGAAAACCTAAAACTGTGTATGCTCCAAACTAAAATATGTAAACTAAGATGAAAATGAAAACTGCAGATTGCTAAAATAAATGCTTGTAGAGCCAAGATTATTCATAATCCTACCTACCCTACTTTATTAAGCACAAATGACAAATCAAGTAATCCCATATTTCCAATGAAGCCAGTCAAGCAAATGGTTTCTTGACTGCGGCTTTCTTTCAGCTCCTCAAGTCATAAAGTCCAAACTGAAATATGACAAGTCATTCCACCATTTGAAATTGTCCTCATGTTCAAACACTACATAGCTCATTTCGATTGAAGAGTTTAGCAGAGATGAAAAAGGATCCTTGAGAGCAGAAACAACTATCACTTCTTTATGACCAACAATGAGATCATCTTTAAATGGTTCTTTCTAACTATTCACATTGTCTATGTCATAAAAACATTTTTGAACAACATCTTTATTTCGACATGAGGACTGCTTACTGACTAAAGATTCATTTTCTATTGGCAGGATGAACTTTGGACTACTAACCTCGTGCCTGAGATCAAAATTCTTGTAACAGTGAGCCATTGTAGCCTCATACCCTCTTTTATACTGTTCTGACTGAGTTAATAGTGTTTCATCTGTCTTTAATTCATACTGTTCTTGTTGTTGGTCAGAAAATCCTTCAAAAGGAGATGAATATTAGGATATCCTTTGTGTTTCTTGTTCTATCTCAAGTTCCATAATAAACTTATGTAAACGTTCTAACTTATCTTCTTGACTCAAAATATGAAGGGAATCCAAATAAGATAAAAATGAAGAACACATATCTCCACACCAATAATTCTTAGGAGACACATCAATCCAATTTCTGAAACTTTGAAGAGAAACAAGGTCTGCCACCAACCTTGTTGTTTTTCTTGATGAAGTACCCGGATCGAGAGCCAAGATTTTCATTCTGAATCCAAGAAACTCTTCATACCTCGAGCTCTTTGAACAATGAAGTCGCCATAAAAAAATTAGCTCTGGATTCTTATGCCAGTGAAATCACCTTCAAACTGATTTTCTGATGTGTGGAGTCGCTAGAGTAGAAATACAACCAATATGTACCTAAGTGTATGCTTCTCTCAGACATTAGAACTAAAACAATGTCGTTCTTCCCGAGGAAAATAATAGAAATTGTCCCCGACAATGACGCTAGAATGTTATCACTCTGTAAACTTCATTCGACTGAGAAAATGAATGACAGAGGCAACCTACAAACCAAATTTGAGGCCATAAACTAGCCTTTCTGACCTGGAGAGGGCTCTCTCTAAGACTTCTTTTCTATACAGGGTATGGCTTTAAACTGTCGGCTAGATTTAACACTTTTATACAATATTTTTGGTTCTATTGGCGAAAGAAAGCAAGACGTTGGGCTATGGAGTTGATTTAAGAAAATGATAAAAACAAATGACTTAGTGGTTGGACATGAGAGGATAAAGGCTAAGTAAGCAACACTCTTTCAGTTAAAAATAGTTGTGTGTGGCGAGAGGAAAACAAATAAAGCAACTCAGAGCACCACTGGGGATGAATTAAGAATTCGCTTAGAAGAAACACAGTCGTCTAAATGGCGCGAATCTAGAGCACCGTGCAGTGAATTCTAGATTCAAAATCACGTTCCGATTTAGACAAAATATAGATACGAATATAAATAACACATGAAAGAACATACACAAAGAGAGAGTACAATACATCAGACTATTACCATTAAAATATTTTCGTCAAATCTTCAAGACCTTTGAATTAAGTTTCAATTGAGTTCAAAGATACATTTAATAGTCATTGTCTACACTATTTTTCCAACCAACCTGGCTTACATTGAAAAGATGTAATATATAGACAGGGGTGTGCTGCTTGGGATACCCTGTCCCCTAACTACTATCCATAGAAACTAGGTTTCGAATACTCTCTATTAGATGGCTCTTCAAATGACATTTGCTAAAAATAGAAACTGACTGTACTTAGCTGCATCATATCCACTCATCTTTACCTTGCATTTCAATTATCAACAAGATCTCGTCGTTAGAGAATTATGTGTCAATGTTTTGCTTTGGCAAGGCATCTGGACGATTAAGTGTTGTGTCAGACTCCTACAACACATAGTAACCACCTTGGTCTCTACCACGCGATCGCTTGCTGGTGTGTGCATGTGGCGCGTGACTACAGACCATTGCAGGTGCCTCCAAAATGATGACCCCAGCTAGGGAACAATGCCTCTTTTCAAATTGTTGCACGTCTAGTGTACACCTATCCTTCACAATGGATGATATTCCATTGTTGCGCGTCATATTTTTTCCATGCAGGTATTTGTTGTGTGACAACATCTTCTATGGGATGACATCCTCTGCACGAAGAAATCCTCTGTGTGAAAAAATCCTCTGCATGACAACATCCTCTATGCAACGACATCTTCTGCGCGACGACATCTTCTGCGCGACAACATCCTCTACATGACGACATCTTCTACACAACAACATCTTCTGTGTGATGACATATTCTGCATGACAACATCCTTTGTGTGGTGACATCTTTTGTGTGACAAAATCCTTTACGCGATAGAATCCTCTGCACAACATGCAACAAATGAGAGAAACAAAAACATTTGTGCAACAAGCTTGGACAACAAGTATTCTTTTGAAGTTTGCAGTGATACCAATGACATGGGGTGTCATGATTTTTCATTTTCTAACCTTATGAAAGCTAATGATGAACCATAATACCTTTTGACATGATATTCACCCTAACCTATGACTCATCTAGGAATTCCTTGATTTTCCCAAGATCATGTCATGAATTTGAAAACTTTGGACAAACCTCTAACTCTAGCTATGAAAATCATGGTGCTAACACTTTTCATGGCGAGATTTGTACTATTCCTGACTCTTTTCCATCTATTCATGAAATTCCTGGTGTACCTACTAAATCCTCTGGATAAACTTGGAGGATCTTTTTTCATCTCTTTGTTCACTTGAGTTGACATATTTTCGAAACGTCAAGTCCAAGGGATTCTTTGGTAGATACCCAAAACATGTCTCAAATGGTGAAATCTATGTAGAAGAGTGCAAGGCTTGGTTGTATGCATGTTGCACATACTGTATCTGATCATCCCACAACTTGGGATGTTTGTTGCAATAACCTCAAAGAAAATGAACCATTCTTATGTTAACAACCTCTGTCTATCTGTCAGTCCATAGATGGAAATCAATAATCCTCTTCAACTTGGTTTCCATTAGTATCCATAGTCTTTTCCAAAACTCTCCAAGGATTCGAGTGTCTCGATTCAAGATAATGGATGTGGGCAGTCCAATGTGGACCCAATCATGCTGAAATAAAATGAGCAATTTTCTCAGCAATGATCTACTTTTTACATGGCATCAAGAAACACATCTTTCTAAACCTATCCACTAATACATACAAGTATTCATGACCCCTTTTTGACATAGGCAAACCCCCTACAAAATCCATGGCGATAATCTCCCAAGGATGAGAAGGAATATGAAGTAGTGTGTACAACCCCAATTTTCTATTAGTGGGCTTACAAATTCACAACACACATCCCTTTACATTCATGGTTATTGTTATCCACATTTTATGGATAACTAAGGAGATTATGTCTCTAGGCCCTCAGGCTATAGATATGGAGTGCTTAGAGACTACTTGACCAACAATACCCTTTTTCACAGTTGGAAACTCCTCTCACCACCACAAATGGTCACAGATTTCTAGATGGCATCCACCACATCAGCTGGCTTCTAGATGGAAGTGGGCCTTGCTCCATGAGGTACAAGTCAGTATTATGGTGAGCATCATTTCAATATTTAATCTTTTTGAGTATGTTGTATCTTTGATTTCTCTATATATCATGATATATGCTTGGACATTATGCCTTTTTCCGTACTTCACCTTGGTGGTTGACATTGTGCCCTAGAATGTGATTTTCCTTGGGGATGGGTTTTCTACTAGGAACTCCCTTAAAGAACCATCATACTGTTCCCAACCATACTTACCATTTTCCATCATTATTCCCCTCCATTTCCTTATCTCTTGGGATTTTAGGGTGTATTGAACCAAGAAGGAATTGTCCCTCATTTTATGGGAAGAAGGGGATGAAGGCCCAGAGGGATTGATGTTGGGTAACAGATAAAATCCTTGTATGAAACTTCTATATGATTCTCCCAAGGATCACCCAAGAAAGCAATGAAACACTTATCTTTGAGTAAAGGGGACCCACAATATAATAAAGAATGCTTAAAATGTTAGTTGAGGGATAGGAGGTATCATAACAAGTTGACCTATCACATCCATAAATATCTAGTGGTATGACATTGCCATCATTTGGTCACTGAACCAAGGTAATGGATCTCAATTACATGGCTGAGAGAAAGGGGGTCTCATCACGAGCCATCATTCTCATCTCCACTAGGTGTTTGTGGGCGACATTGCCATTATCTGGTCACCACGCGAGGGTAGTGACTTTCAACCTCTCCTTAAAATTATGAAAGAATAAAATAATTGAAATTAATGGGATTGAAAAAAGTGCATTGCGGACGAAGGTACCACACACCCTCTACAAAATGTCTCTTCATTATTGATCTTTTCCTTATTTAATGATGCACTTTAATTTATACTCATTTAATGCAATTCTTTATAAGTCACTCGATGAAAATATCCCGGATCATATGCAATGGTATGAAAAGGAAATAACAATGCCTATGCATACGATTGGTATGCATATGCAATGTTATTTCCTTTGCATACCATTGGTATGCATAGGAAATGGCATTTCCTTTTCATACCATTCCATACCATTGCAATACCATGCAATACGATTGCATGGTATTTCAATAGTATGCATAGGAAATGGTATTTTCATTGCATACCATTGCAATAGTATTTCAATGGTATGCAAAGGCAATACCATTGGTATGAATAAGTAATGGTATTTCCTTTTCATACCATTGCATACCATTACAAAGGCACAACATTGGTATTGCAATGGTATACAATGGTATGCAACAACAATACTATCGGCTATGCATGCCATTGCATACCATTGCAATACCATGCCATGGTATGGAAAGGCAATACCATGCCATGGTATGAAAAGGAAATACCAATTCCTTTGCATACCATTGCAATACCATTTCAATGTTATGCATAGGCAATACCATTGCATATGCATACCATTGCAATACCATTTCAATGTTATGCATAGGCAATACCATTGCATATGCATACCATTGCAATACCATGCAATGGTATGGAATGGTATTTCCTTTTCGTGCCATTGAATACCATTGCAATGGTATGCATATGCAATACCATTTCCTTTTCATACCATTTCAATACCATTGCAATGCCATGCATAGAAAATACCATTGCCTATGCATACCATTGAAATACCATAAAGTGGTATGCAATGGTATGCAAATGAAATACCATTGGTATGCATAGGAAATGTTATTTCCTTTACATACCATTTCATACCATTGCATGGTATTGCAATGGTATGCATTGGTATGCTTAGGCAATGGTATTTCCTATGCAGACCATTGCAATGGTATTGAAATGATATGCAAAGGAAATACCAATGCCTATGAATACCAACAATATTCATAGGCATTGGTATTTCCTTTGCATACCATTGCATACCATAGTTGTTGCATACCATTGCAATCCTAATGGTATGCCTTTCAAATGGTATGCAATGATATGTAATCGTATGCGTAGGAAATGTTATTTCCTTTGCATATCATTGCATGGTATTGAAATGGTATGCAATCATATGCATAGGCAATAATATTTCCTTTGCATACCATTGCAATGGTATACATAGGAAATTCTATTGCCTTTGCATACCATTGTAAAAGCATACCAATGAATGGTATGCATAGGAAATACCATTGCCTATGCATACCACACAACGATATGTCTCTGCAATGGTATGTAAAGGCATGCATAAACAATGGTATTCTCATTGCATACCATTGCAATGGTATGCAACTGTATGAAATGGAAATACCATTGTCATTGCTTACCATTGCATACCATTGCATACCATTGCAATACCATGCAATGTTGTGCAATGATCATACCATTGCCTATGCATACCAAGGGTATGCATAGGCATTGATATGCAATGGTATGCATAGGAAATGGTATTTACTTTATATACCATTGCAATGCGATTTCCATGTTATGTAACGACAATACCATTGCATATGCATACAATTGCATACTATTGCAATACCATGCAATGGTATGAAATGAAAATGATATGCATAGTCAATGGTATTGTCTTTGCATACCATTGCATACCATATGCACGGTATTTTCAATGGTAGGCAGTGGTATTCATAGGAAATGGTATTTTTGTTGCATATCATTGCACGATATTGCAATGGTATGGAATGATATGCAAAGGAAATACCATTCCTTGTGCATATCATTGCATACCATTGCAACACCATTGCAATGGTACACAATGTTATGCAAAGGAAATACTATTGGCTATGCATACCATTGGTATCCATAGGAAAAGGTACCGCCTTTGCATACCAATTCATACCAGTGCAATGGTATTTCAATTCTCATTGCAATGGTATGAAATGGTATGTATAGGCAATAGTATTTCCATTGCATACCATGGTATAGCATTGCATGGTATGGATAGGCAAGGGTATTGCCTATGCATACCATGCAATGGTATGCAATGAAAGTACCATTGCCTATGCATACCATTGCATAACATTGCAATACCATTGCCTATGCATACCAATGGTATGCATAAGCAATGGTATTGCCTTTGCATACAATTTCAAGGACATTGCATGGTATTTCAATGGTATTCATAGGAAATGGTACTGCCTTTGCATACTATTGCATATCATTGCAATACCATTGGAATTGTATTCAATGGTATGCATAGGCAATGATATTTCCATTGCATACCATTTCATACCATTGCATGGTATGCACATGCAATACCATTGCATGGTATGCACATGCAATACCATTTCCTATGCATACCATGCAATGGTATGCATATACAATGGTATTTCCATTGCATACCATTTCAATACCACTGCAATGGTATGGAATGGTATGCAATGGAAATACCATTTTTTATGCATATCATTGAAATACATTGCAATGGTATGCAATGGTATGAAAAGGAAATACCAATGCCTATGGATACCATTGGTATGCATAGACAATGGTATTTCCTTTGCATACAATTGCATAACATTGCAATGTATTTCAATGATATGCATAAAAAATGGTATTTCCCTTGCATACCATTTCATACCATAGGCATGGTATTGCAATGGTATGCATAGGAAACGATATTGTTGTTGCATACCATGGAAATGGTATTGGAATGGTATGTAATGGTATGCAAAGGCAATACCATTTCCTATTCATACCATTGCATACCATTGCAATACCATGCAATGGTATGAAATGGCATGCAAAGGCCATACCAATTATAATGGATACCATTGGTATGCATAGGCAATGATATTTTCTTTGCATACCATTGCATAACATTTCAATACCATGCAATGGTATGCAAAGACCATACCAATTCAATACCATTGCCTATGCATACCATTGCATACCACTGTAATGCCATGTCTATGGTATGCAATGGTATACATACAAAAAATCATTGCCTATGCATAGGCAATGTGACGCAGGCTATCACCCTCTGCCTTGGCAAATGCCTCTGTGCTAACCTCCTAGTCTTAAGGATCATTCTAATTCCACCTTCGAGCCAAAGCGGCTCTTTGATCCCTCTTCAGAATCTCTAATAAAATCAACCCACAGGGCTTTTTTTCTCCTTACATCCTTTAGGCCCGATCGATTTTCTGTTCACAACAGAAAAATTAAATTTCGGGCTTCAAGGTTTCACAATCCCCAATGTCGCAAATCTTTTCCTTCTCGATTTCCCGATCTCCGATATCCCGAGATGCTTCAACTTCTGCTAGTCCCCTGGGCTAGACTTTTGGGTCCATACAACCTCTCTTTTATGTGACCACAGTCCTATATCCTTTCGAGATTTCGGGGTTTCAAATGCCGAAATGCATTTTCCCTCGATTCTTCCGATCTCTTGAATTCCGATCTCTCGAATTCCGATCTCCCGATATGACTTCCTTTTCAGGACTTTCCCCGAAAGTCGATATTGTTGCCATGCATCCTCAAAGACGGACGATCCTCGTCACTTCGCAATTTCGGGAAAACAAATGCCTTTGGGTTCTTTCCCACGGGACTCCTGAAATTTCGATTCCCGACCTCTTGTTATGACGAGATGATGTCAGCTGGGCCCCATAACGGAGCTTTCCTCCTTATTGGGATTTCGGATTTTGCAGTTCCGAAATGTAAGTGTTTCCTGTCTTCAGGATTCGCGAAACGCCGAATCCCGACTTCTCGGATTTTCGACACATGTCCCGAATGGATGGACAGTTCAGATCAAACCTTGGACTTTTCCAAATGAAAAGTAAAAAACACTCACTTATGTGACTCCTGATGCCCGGATCTCCGAATTGGATGATCGCGTGACACACATCCTTCCTTAGATCCATGACTATAATCCTTTCGCTGTTTTGGGACTCAAAAGGTCTCAGACTCTTGGTCTCTAGACTTTCGAGATGCTGATGGCTCTCAATCCCTTCCACGTGTCCCAACAGATGAACGGTTCTGATTTGTTTTGGGGTTTTCACTATGGATTTACCCGATCTCTTGTCCATAAGACTTCCGATATTTCAAACTCTGACACTTCAATATCGCGATACCTTTCGGAACCTTCACTCGACTTGAGAGGGTTTAAACCCCGTGCAACTCCTATCAGGTCGGACGGTTGACGGGTATCTAAGTGAAGATCTGACAGTTCAAAATCTTCTAAGCATGCACCTTGGAAACCCAGTCATAACCTCCTCACTTCTTTGTCAGATCAGATGGCTGGCGGGATTTCGCTAATTCTCTACAGAGGATTTTGATCGTCTGTTTCTTCCCTCTAACAATTTCTAGGAAGAGAACCAAGGATTCTTCCCCGAACTTATCCACCTACAACACAAACTTCCGGTGCCTTCTAATCACTCAAATGTACCAACTTCTTGTACTACCTTCAATAGTTTCAAAGGCTTTATCCTTCCTGAGATTTCTCACAACTTTGATTCTTAAAGAAGACCCTTGCATGCACTCCTTGCGGCAACCTCCAAACACTTGAAGTGTTGAACGCTCTTCGACCTTGCACACATGCTACGACAACAATCTTTCAATATTTGGCTCAGGTTCGAAACTATGAGACTTTACTCGGTCTGCGCACTCCTTGCATGGCTCCGGTGCCTGACTGCACTTCTAGGTTAATGAGGACAAAAGCTATCTCTCCTGTGCTTTCAGAGACAACCCTCTGAACACCTTGTCAACGTACTCCTTGCAGACAATTCAACTGCACTCCTTGCAGGAACTCTTGCTCAGATAGAGAAGCAATTGAATCTCATTCCTCCTACTCTCTCTCTCTCTCTTAGATTTCAAACATTCAACAAGAAATCATTCATACATAGCATAAAAGAAAATGTATAGTAGAAAGAGTAAAACATTCATGAGCATAACATTCAAAGATGCATACACAGAGAGTATATGAACACCATGAGTCTAAATCACAACTTCCTCATATTAGTTCAGAACTTCTGTACATGGGGTCTGCTACATAGCTCTCTCTGTTCCTCCTCTATGCTCTTCTACCTCTAATGTTACAATACACAATGAGGGTGTCTATATTCTATTTTCCCTCTCTCATTCTAAACTGTCTAATCTATGCATTCAATTCTACCTACTTGCATAAATGCCTTCTTAGTCCTTCAGACGAGAGCGGGTCGCTCAAGGTATGATTACAATCTATTAGTACGCCTCTCCTTAACTATCACATTTAAGTTTGGCGCATCCAATCTTCAAAAGTTTTTAAACAATTTATCATGTGCTCAAAATGTGTTGTGGTTGCCCCACGCTCTCTTGACATTGGCGATGCTCCTGCATCATACTCCCTCACTTGAAAATTTTCATGGGCTCCTATCCATGAGCTCTCGCATGGTTTGTCCATGCTTTTGAATCTCTGCTTCATTCTCCCAGTTGGCATCTTCAACTGGATGTCCTTTCCACTTGACCAAGTATTCAAAGTATTCCCTTCGTCTGGTCTTCTTGCCGACCCTTTTGTCCAGTATGCGCTCCATCTGCGACTTTTCTGCAACTGGCATCTTCTTTTTCCACTGAACCTGTGACTATTCATCATTTGTTCCTGCTTCCTCAACTTTGTATGGGTACAAATATGAGACATTGAATATCGGAGAAATTTTGATCCCATCGGGTAATTCAATCTCATAAGCATTTGCCCCAAATTTCTTCAAGATCTTACACGGTCTGATCTTCTTCATCTTTAGTTTATTATATGTTTTCTTTGGGAACCTTTCCTTTCTTAGATGTGCTAGAATCAAATCACCAACCTCAAACTAAAGTTGTCTTCTGTGTTGATCTGCTCTTCGCTTATACTCCTCGCTTGAATTCTATAAATGCTCCTTCACCTGGTTGTGAAGTTCCTTCATCGCCTCTGCAAAATCTTCTGCACTAGCACTCCTAGTTGCATTCTGCTCTGAATCTCTCAATTTAGAAATCCCCTTCGGCTGTATGCCATAGACAATCTAAAATGGACTCTGCCCTGTGCTTTTGTTGACTGAGTCATTATAAGCAAATTTTGCCTATGGTAATATGTTGTCCCACTAGCTGTGGTGTTCTGTCACCAGGCTTCTCAACAAGTCTCCCAGACTTCTATTTACCACTTCTATCTGTCCATCCATCTGAGGATGATAAGCTGAACTAAATGATAAGTTAGTCCCCAGCTTCTTCCATAAGTTTCTTCAAAATTTCCCTATGAATTTAGTGTCTCGATCCGAAACTATGCTTCTTGGTAAGCCATGAAGTCGAGTGACTTCTTTGAAAAATAGATTCGCAATGTGGGTTGCGTCACTGGATTTCTGACATGGAATGAAGTGTGCCATCTTGGAAAATCTATCCACCACCACAAAGATTGATTCAAATCCTCTTTGTGTTCTCGGCAAACCCAATATAAAATCCATGCTGATTGCATCCCATGACCTCTCAGGTATTGGCAATAGTTGATAAAATCCTGCATTTTGTCTCTTTCCTTTTGAATGCTGGCAAATTCTACATTTATCTACAAATCTCTTGACATCTGCTTGCATTACCGGCCAAAAATATGAATCATTTAATTTTGTGAATGTCTTGTCGTGACCAAAGTGTCCTGCCAATCCTCCACTATGTTTCTCTTTCAACAAATTCTCCCTCATGGAGCATTTTGGAATACAAAGCTGATTACCCTTAAATAGTAATCCCTCTTGGATCATGTATTCTGTCCATTGACTTCTATCTCTGAGGATTGAATTCTTAGCTGCTTCATATGCCTCCTTGAAATCTAGATCATCCTTGTACATGTCCCTGAGGTCATCAAAACCCAATGTTTTGACTCTAAACTCCTGCAACAACAAACATTTCCTGCTCAAAGCATCAACCACTTTGTTAGAAGTTCCAGAAATATGTTTAATTACAAAAGTGAAAATTTTCATATATTCAACCCATTTAACATGTCTCTGATTCAACTTTTCCTGTTGAGTCACAAACTGTAGTGCATGATTATCACTGTATAAGACAAACTCTTTGGGAATCAAGTAATGCCTCCATTTCTTCAATGCCTGGATGATAGAATAGAACTCCTTGTCATATGTGGATTACTTCACCTTTGCTTCATTCAGCTTCTCACTGAAGTATGCTATCGGCCTCTCCTCTTGACTCAAGACTGCCCCTATTGCAAATCCACTTGCATCGCATTTCACCTAAAATGTCTTTTTGAAATATGGTAACACCAGAATTGGTTTCTCTGTGATCTTCCTCTTCAAAAGATTAAAAATCTTCTCAGCCTCTTCTGTCCAGTGAAAAGACTTGTGTCTTTTCTTCAATGTATCCATCATCGGTGCACTAATTCCACTGAAATTCCTGATGAACTTTTGGTAGAAGCTAGTTAATCCATGAAAACTCCTCACCTCGAATATACTCTTTAGTGATGGCCAATTCTTGATTACTTCCACCTTATCTGGATCCATCCTCAACTCATCTGCAGAAATAAAAAATCCCATGTAAATGAGCTCTGTCTTCATGAATGAGGATTTCCTCATGTTGCAACTTCTCTTGTTGTAATCTCTTCATCATAGTAGCCAAGTGTTTTAGATGCTCTGCCTTTGTTTTACTGAAAATCAGTATGTCATCCAGATACACGATGAAAAATTTCCTGATGAATTCCTTCAGAAATTTGTTCATCAACCTCATAAAGGTACTTGGATCATTTGTTAAGACAAATGGTATAACAAGCCATTCATGCAACCCTTCATTGGTTTTGAATGTTGTCTTCCACTCATCACCTTCTCTCATGCGGATTTGATGATAATCGCTTTTCAAATCAATCTTTGAAAAATAATTTTCTCCACTCAAGCAATCCATCAGATCATCCATCCTTGGCAATGGAAATCTGTACCTGATGGTTATCTTGTTAATCACCCTCGATTCAGTACACATCCTCCAGCCTCCGTATTTCTTTGGACTGAGTACTGTTGGAACAACACACGGACTCAAGCTTTCCCTGACCAAACCTTTGTCCAATAAATCCTGGACTTGTCTTTTAACCTCTTCATTCTCTTGCGGCGTCAATCTGTACGCAGCTTTGTTTGGAAAACTGGCTCTTGGTATGAGATCAATATGGTGACTCACACTTTTGATTGGTGGCAACAAACGAGGTAGTTCGTCCACTATTATGTCAACGAATTCTTCCAATAGTTCTTGAACCTCTTCTGGTAAATCGTCCACTCTTGTGCTGGTCAAAACAATTCTCGGTTTCCTGACTACAATGAATTGTGGGTCCTCCTTCTTCTTGACCTCGTTAAGGAGTTATTTCCCACTCATGAGAAGTACAATGTTACTTACTTCAGGTTTCACTTCCTTATCTTTGATTGGAAGCAACATATGAGTTCTCCCATTCTTTTCTAGGGTGTATGTGTTCATCCTCCCATCATGAATCACATTTCTGTCATATTGCCACGATCTACCCAGCAATAAATGACAAACATCCATAGGAATAACATCGCAGAGTATCTTATCATTATATCCTCCTATCTTAAATTCAACTAAACATTGTTTAGTGACATTTACCTGATGTCCCTTTTGTAGCCACGAAACTCTATATGGACTTGGATGTTCAATCGTCTCCAGCTCCATCTTTTCTACCATCTCTGTTGAAATGAGATTGTCTGTGCTACCACTGTCAACAATGACCTTGCATACCCTATCCTTGGTTTTGCAAGTAGTCCGAAAAAGTATGTTCCTTTGTAACAAACTCTCCACCTCCCTCTCTGGTATTAAGAGAACTTATCGTATCATCAATAATCTTTCGCCTTCAACATCCTCTGCCTCAACATTCTGCCTTTGTGCTTCGACGATGTGAGTCTCTCCACTCTCTTTCTTTTTATATGGACATTCATAAGATTTGTGTCCATTCTTTCCACACGTGAAGAATTTTATTACTCCACATCTTCCTCTTTCTCTACCTCTAGTATGAGGAAAAATATTATTATCAGCATAATCTCCTCTTTGTTTAGTATGTTTCCCTCTCTGTTCAACATATTGTCCTCGCTGTGAGGTTCCACCTCTTTCAGTTCGAGCCTGAGGTTTCAACCAGTCCTCCTTGGACTTCTGATTTTTATCTTGGACAACTGATTTTCCCCTGGCTTGACTTCTGCCTCGGCCTCTTTGACCCTATTTTCGACTCAGCTTCTCTTCATCCTTTAGATCCATCTGATAAGCATCTTCCACCATTCGGATGGTTACCATGCTCATCTCATCCTGAATGTCATATCTCAGGCCATTCAGGTATCTAGCAACTTTTTCATCATCGCTCTCTCGCTGACTTGCCTTGATGTTCAACCTGTAGAATTCTTCAGTGTATTCTTTCATTGTCATCAGATTTTGTCTCAGGTTTTGCATCCTCCTAAACAGAGTGATCTGGAAATCTTTGGGGATGAATTTCACCTTCATCTTCATGATCATTCTATCCCAACTCTTGATTTTCTGCTTTCCTTTGCAGCGTCTGTCAGCTTGTAGTTCATCCCACCACAATGTTGCATGTCCTTTTAGTCTCGTGACAACATGTTTGACCTTCTTGTCTTCCTCAAAATATTCTTAGTTGAAGTAAGTGTCCAGAGCTCTAATCCAGTCTAGAAGCTCTTCAGCATCCAAGTTTCCCTCATAAACTGGAATGTCCATTTTTTCCCTAGCACCCATTCTTGAAATAGCCCTAATCAAACATTCATTTGCTGCATCTTCGGCTGCAACAACTTCTTCTTCATGTTCAACTTCCACTTCGCTTTCAGAATCACTAAGATCCCCAATACTGACTGTGCGTATCTGTGCTGTCTCCATGTCCTCAAGTCTGGCTCATAAATCTCGCATTTCCCTTGCCATGGTTGGGTCAGGCATCTGCCTACCTCTTCTTCTTGGTATTTCCCTTTCCTCTGGAAGATCGGGTGTTTTCATGTCCCTTCTTCTTGGCGGCATGGTGAATTTTCCTATCCCTTGATACAGAAAGCAAAGAATCCTTTCTGTGCTCTGATACCACACCTGATGTAGGCTATCATGCTCTGCCTCGAAAAAGGCCTCTGTGCTGACCTCCCGATCTTAGGATCCTTCTAATTCCACCTTCGAGCCGAAGTGGCTCTTTGATCCCTCCTCAGAATCTCTAATAAAATCAACCCGCAGGGCTTTTCTGCTCCTTACATCCTTTAGGCCTGATTTCTTTTTTGTTCACAACAGAAAAATAAGATTTTGGGCTTCGGGGTTTCACAATCCCCTATGTCACAAACCTTTTCCTTCCCGATTTCCAGATCTCCAATATCCCAAGATGATTCAACTTCTGCTAGTCCCCTGGGCTAGACTTTTGGGTCCATACGACCTCTCTTTTATGTGACCGCAGTCCTATATCCTTTCGGGATTTTGGGGTTTCAAATTCTGAAATGAATTTGCCCTCGATTCTTCCGATCTCTCGATATGACTTCCTTTTCAGGACTTTCCCCGGAAGTTGAGATTGTTTCCACGTGTCCTCAAAGATGGACGGTCCTCGTCACTTCGCAATTTCAGGAAAAAAAATTCCTTTGGGTTCTTTCCCATGAGACTCCCAAAATTCTGATTCCCAACCTCTCGTTATGACGAAATGATGTCAGCTGGGCCCCATAACGGAGCTTTCCTCCTTATCGGGATTTCGGACTTTGCAGTTCCGAAATGTAAGTGTTTCCTGTCTTTAGGATTCGTGAAACATCAAACCACGACTTCTTGGATTTTCGACACGCGTCCCGAATGGATGGACGGTTCATATCAAACCTCGGACTTCACCAAATAAAAAGTCAAAAACACTCACTTATGTGACTCTCGATGCCCGGATCTCCGAATTGGATGATCACATGGCATGCGTCCTTCCTTAGATCCACGACTGTAATCCTTTCACTGTTTTGGGACTAAAAAGGTCTCGGACTCTTGGTATCTAGACTTCTGAGATGCCGATGGCTCTCGATCCCTGCCACGTATCCCAACAGATGGACGGTTCTAATTTGTTTCGGGGTTTTCAATGTGGATTTACCCGATCTCTTGTCCACAAGACTTCTGATATTCCGAACTTCGTCACCTCAATATCCCGATACCTTTCGGAACCTTCACTCAGCTTGAGAGGGTTTAAACCCCATGCGACTTCTATCAGGTCAAACGACTCATGGGTATCTAAGTGAAGATCCAACGATTCACAATCTTCTAAGCTTGCACCTTGGAAACCCAGTCGTAACCTCCTCGCTTCTTTGTCAAATCGGACGGCTGGTGGGATTTCGCTAATTCTGTACAGAGGATTTTGACCGTCTGTTTCTTCCCTCTGACGATTTCTACGAAGAGAACCAAGGATTCTTCCCCGGACTTATCCACCTGTGGCACAAACTTCCGGTGCCTTCTAATCACTCAAATGTACCAACTTCTTGTACTGCCTTCAATAGTTTCAAAGGCTTTATCCTTCCTGAGCTTTCTCACAACTTTGAGTCTTAAAGAAGACCCTTGCATGCACTCCTTGCGGCAATCTCCAAACACTTGAAGTGTTGAATGCTCTCTGACCTTGCGCACACGTTGCGGTAGCAGTCTCTCAATATTTGGCTCAGGTTCGAAACTCTGAGACTTTACTCGGTCTGCGCACTCCTTGCACAGCTTCGGTGCCTGACTACACTTCTAGGTTAATGAGGACAAAAGATATCTCTCCTGAGCTTTCAAAGACAACCCTCTGAACACCTTGTCAATGCACTCCTGGCGGACAATTCAACTGCACTCCTTGCAGGAACTCTTTCTCAAATAATGAAGCAATTGAAACAAATTCCTCTTACTCTCTCTCTATTTTAGATTTCAAACATTCAACAATAAATCATTCATACATAGCATAAAAGAAAATGTACAGCAGAAAGAGTAAAACATTCATGAGCATAATATTCAAAGATGCATACATAGAGAATAAATGAACACCATTAGTATGAGTCACAACTTCCTCATATTAGTTCAGAACTTCTGTACATGGAGTCTGTTACACAACTCTCTCTGTTCCTCCTCTATGCTCTTCTACCTCTAATGTTACAATACACATTGAGGGTGTCTATATTCCGTTTTCCCTCTCTCATTCTAAACTGTCTAATCTATGCATTCAATTCTACCTACTTGCATAAATGCCTTCTTAGTCCTTCAGACGAGAGCGGGTCACTCAAGGTCTGATTACAATCTATTAGTACGCTTCTCCTTAACTATCACATTTAATTTTGGTGCATCCAATATTCAAAAGTTTTTAAACAATTTATCATGTGCTCAAAATGTGTTGTGGTTGCCCCACGCTCGCTTGACGTTGGCGATGCTCCTGCATCACAATGTTATATCATTTGCATACCATTTCATACCATAAGCATGGTATTGCAATGGTATGCATAGGAAATGGTATTGTCATTGCATACCATGGCAATGGTATTGCAATGGTATGTAATGGTATGCAAAGGAAATACCATCGCCTATGCATGTCATTGCATACCATTGCAATAACATGCAATGGTATGAAAAGCCAATACCATTTCCTATGCATAACAATGGTATGCAAAGGAAATAAAATTTCCTATACATACCAATGCTATGCATAGGCATTGGTATGCAATGGTATGCAAAGGAAATACCATTGCCTATGCATACCAATGGTATGCATAGCCATTGGTATTTACTTTGCATACCATTACAATGGTATTTCAATTGTATGCAATGGTAAGAAAAGACAATGTTATTGTCATTGCATACCATTGCAATGGTATGCAATGGTATGCAACGACAATACCATTGCCTATGCATGCCATTGCATACCATTGCATGGTATGCATAAGAAATGCTATTGCCTATGCATACCATGCATTGGTATGCCTTTGAAATGGTATGCAAAAGAAATACCATTTCCCATTCATACCATTGCATACCATTGCAATGGTATTTGGATGGTATGCATAGGCATTGGTATTTCCTTTGCATACCATTGTATATGATTTCATGGTATTGCAATTGTATGCAATGGTATGCATAGGCAATGGTATTAGATTTGCATACCATTGCATACTATTTCAATACCATTTCCATGGTATGAAATGAAAATAATATCGCCTATACATACCATTTCAATACCATTGCAATCTTATGCAATGGTATGCAAATACAATACCATTTCCTATGCATACCATTGTATGGTATTGCAATGGTATTCATAGGCAATGGTATTCTCATTGAATACCATGACATACCATTTCATGGTATGCATAGGAAATGGTATTGTCATTGCATACCATGACATACCATTGTATGGTATGCATAGGCAATGGTATGTGTTTGCAATGGTATTGCCTATGCATACCATGCAATGGTATGTGTTTGCAATGGGATGGAATGGTATCCATAGGTAATGGTATTTCCGTTGCATACCATTGTATGGTATTGCAATGATATAAAATGGTATGCAAAGACAATAACATTCCCTATGCATACCATTGCATAACATTGCAATACCATTGCAATAGAATGCAGAGGCATTGGTATTTCCTTTCCATACCATTACATGGTATTGCAATGGTATGCAATGGGATGCATAGGAAATGTTATTTCCATTGCATATCATTGCATACCATTGCATGATATAGCAATGGTATTCCAAAGAAATACCATTTTCTATGCATACCATTGCAATGGTATGCAAAGGAAATGATATTTCCTTTTCATACCATTTCCATGGTATGCAACTACAATACCATTGCCTATGCATACCATTGCATGGTATTGCAATAGTATGCAATGATATGCATAGGCAATGGTATTTCCTATGCATACCATGGCATACCATTGCATGGTATTCATAGGAAATGGTATGCCTTTGCAATTTTATGCAACGACAATACCATTTTCTATGCATACGATTGCATAACATTGCAATACCATGCAATAATATGCAATGGTATGCGAAGGAAATACCATTTCTTGCACATACCAATGTTATCCATAGGCATTGGTATTGGCAAGTTTCATACCATTGCATACCATTGCATGGTAATGCAATGTGATGCAATGGTATGCATAGGCTATGGTATTTCCATTACATACCATTCCATGGTATTGCAATAGTATGCAATGGTATGCAGAGGAAATAACATTGCTTATGAATACTATTTCATACCATTGCAATGGTATGGATAGGCATTGGTATTTCCTTTGCATACCATTGCATGGTATTGCAATGGTATGCATAGTCAAGGGTATTGCCATTGCATACCATTGCATGGTATTGAAAACCATGTAATGGTATTTCCATTTCATATCATTTCATACCATTTCCTAAGCATTCCATTGTATACCATTGTAAGGACATAACATTACATGGTATGCATATGCAATGGCATTGCCTATGCATACCATTGCAATGCTATGAAATGATATCCATAGTAAATGGTATAGCCTTTACATACCATTCCATACCATTCCATACCATTCCATTCCATGCAATGGTATGCCTATGGAATGGTATGTAAAGGCTATACCATTTACTATGGATATCATTTCATAGCATTGCAATGGTATGCATAGGCATTGTTATTTCCTTTGCATACCATTACATCCCATTGGATCGTATTTCAATGGTATGATTAGGAAATGGTATTTTCTTTGCATACCATTACATATTATTGCAATACCATTTACATGGTATGCAACAAAAATACCATTTCCTATGAATACCATTGCAATACCATTGGAATGTATGCAATGGTATGCAAAGACAATATCATTTCCTATGTAGACCACTGCATATCATTTCATGGTATTGCAATGGTATGAAATGTTATGCATAGTAAATGGTCTTTTCGTTGCATACCATGACATGCTATTACATGGTATGCATAGCCAATGGTATTGCCTATGTATACCATTGCATGTTATGCAATGGTATGCAAATGAAATATCATTGTCTATGCATACCAATGGTATGCATAGGAATTGGTATTGTATTTTCATACCATTTCATGGTATTGAAATGGTATGCAATTGTATGCATAGGAAATGGTATTTCCATTTCATACAATTGCATGGTATTACAATGGTATGCAAATGCAATAACATTTCCTATGCATAGCATTGGATACCATTGCAATGGTATGAAATGGTATGCAATGGCCAAGAAATATGCATACCATACCATACTTGAAAATCCATAAGACAACAACTACTAAAACCCTAAGACAACTAAAACCATAAAAATAACCTTTAAATGGTATGCATGCCATTGCAATACCATGGTATGCATACCAATGGTATGAACACTTTATAATCCCTAAGGCAACTACCACTAAAACCCTAAGACAACTAAAACCCTAAAAATAACCTATAAATGATATGCATACCAATGGTATGCATAGGAAATGGTATTGTCGTTGCATACCATTGCATACCATTTAAAAGGAGTATCATTGTATGGTATGCATAGTCAATGATATGCATAGGAAATGGTATGCAATGGTATACTTGAGAATCCCTAAGAAAACTACCACTAAAACCCTAGAACAACTAAAACCTTAAAAATAACATATAAATGGTATGCATACCAATGGTATGGATACTTGAGAATCCATAAGACAAATACCACTAAAACCCTAACATAAATAAGACCCTAAAAATAACCTATAAATTGTATGCATACCAATGGTATGGATACTTGAGAATCCCTAAGACAATGTTAAGCCCTAATATTGGCCCATTACCCCTTAATTGGGGCATATTAGATTAGTAATGTTATTTTATTTATGTCGAATTTAGGCCATTAGTTGTAATTATACCTCCTAGTCTCCTATATATACCAAGGAGACATTTTCATTTTGAATCATCTTGTACTTGAACA
>ML778823.1:193658-247468 GCA_009831015.1 Picea engelmannii | reverse complement strand
ACAATACACACACAAAAAAAATAAATACATAAGATTTTAATAAACCAACTTTCAGGCCCTAGCTATCATTAATCACATGTAATCCTAAGGATCAATACCATGGGTCAAGTGGCCACTTCTTAGTGTGTACCACTCACCTCAAGGCCCTAACCCTCTCAAATTTTATAACCAAGATATGGGGGAAATCTATGTCAAAACTTTACCCGTAAGTTACCAGAAATATGCCTAATCAAGTCTTACAATTGCATGCCCATTTACATATAATAAATATTTTTAATCTCATTATAATAAAAAAAGTTTATTATTATTAGTAATACTATCTTAATATTTATAGTAATTAATATCAATTTACATAAAATAAATATTTTCAACTCTATTATAATAATAACAATTTATTATTACTATTATTGGTATTTCAAACACTTATGCTGCAATCCTCTATCTTATTGCCATTACTTTTACTTCGAAACTTTGCACTCATAGTTTATATGGCTTAATATGCATCTTGTACAAACTTCCCTTGTCCTCCACCGAACACTGAATTCCATCACACCCACTTCACTTTATCTTAGACTAAGCTGGATTTGATGTCATGTCCGCATTCTTGGCCTCCATCCATGTACTGCTCCTCGTGGGATTTTTACCAAATCGGTATTTATCCTTATTAAGTTCATTTTTGCCTTTAACAGCTTCAAATTGACTATGCACTACATCGTTGCCTTTTCCCTTTGCCTGCCACAACTTCAATCTCATCTCGCATTGCCTTGGCATTGCCATTATAGGTGGAATAGGAATTGCTTGATGTGAAAGGTGTGGGGTAAAGTTCAACCATGATTTTCAAGGTTGGGAGATTTCATTCTATGGGTAATATGGCATTGATGCCATAAGTGATTTGAAATGCTATAACCTTGATTGTAGTTTTATCAAAGTTTGATGTGCCATAAGCTACAAAGACTTGCAAATACCAATTAGTTTTGTGACTATTGGTAAGAAACAATTTTTAACACCTTATTGACATCCTTGGCTTCACCATTTTCATGGGTATGGTAGGGTGTGGTGAATTCATAGGTGAAACCTAACATGGATATTAAAGATTTAAAAAATTGATTTTCAAAATGTGATCCATGGTCCGACAATCTTGAAAGTGGGTATTTTCTACATCCTTCCTAATGTTGGGCATTGCTCGAGCCATTTCATAAAGCAATTGATTGCAAAAATGATATATTTATGGTTATTGATATAAAGGGATTTCATTCCATGATAGAAATGCTCCATGGAATAATATTAATGACTACACATATAGTCCCTTTCACAATGTAATGTCCCTTTCCAAAAAAGAGCTCCAAAGAGGAAGCTTAATGGTCTAAAATGCCCCGTTAGTCTATAGCCATGGCCAAAGAGGGGTAAACAGGGTTACTATAGGTCACTCCAGTCACAGGTGTTATATTCAGAAAGTGACATTGAGCTAAAAAGGGTTAAAATCACTTTTATGTCATTATGAGCTAAAAATAGAAGTCAACAATGAATTAGGATTTTAGTAGTGATTTAGGGTTTTGGAAGTCAACAATGAATTAGGGTTTTAGCAGTGATTTAGGGTTTTGGAAGTCAATAGTGAATTAGGGTTTCAACATGATTTAGGGTTTTGGAAAGCTATAAAGGAAGGGTCAGCGACCTAATTCATCATTATGCAGATTATGAATTGTCATTGAGGAGAAAAGGCACATCTCAGGAGAGATAGTTCGGTGTATTCTAGGAGGAAGACACCAGTTGGCCGATTTCGGTGTTGAAAGACACACCCTAGTCACCGGGAAGATCATCTAGGTCTTCCATCGTTCTTCATTGATTCCACAGTGCTCCCATATTCCGGGTATTATCTTTTAGTTGCTTATTTGTATTCTGGCTAAGATCCTTTTGTCTTTTGATCTAGCTGAGTGTTGTTATTTTATTCAGCCACAGTTTCTTATTTGTATTCCATCTAAAATCCTTTGTCTGTTGATATAGTTGAGTATTGTCAATTTATTTAGCCGCATTCAACGATTTTGTAATACACAGAGATATCATAATACAAACTTTGCAGTCCTTTGTTGCGTTTATTATTTGTATGATCATTTATATGCTGTAAAACTTTGATCCTACACACACATTAGCAAGATTTCCTAGACTAGCCAAGTCAGGAACATTATAGTGGTATCAGAGATTTAGTCCTAATAGCATGTGACTAAAGACAATGAGTGGAGCAGAAGACCCAGAGGGCCATGAACACGTAGGTGACGAATATGTCACTTACAACATGCATCAGGAAAGAATGCATAGGCCTAATTTTCCCCCTTTTCCTCCTATCTTAGATGAAGAGGAAGAGACACACAGATAAGTAGAGAGAAGGGAAGAGCATGAGGCTAAGCGCGAGGCAGAGAGGATTCTAGGAGATAGATAAGAGTGACCAGATGGCAGTGGAAAGGCCCCTGTAGATCCAGAGGAATCTTTCATGCAGGTTATCAATGATATGTTAGCTAGTCAACAAACCATGTCTCAATCCTTAGCATAGGTGGTTGATAGATTGGCTAGAGTGGGCACCCCAGATACACAAGTCCCACATGCAGCATAGGGGAACTTGAGAGTAGGCAGTAGACCCCAATCACCCTCTTGCACATACACCTCTACGAGTAGGATTCCCAGACCCTTTTTTCCCAGTTTCCAGAGGGCACCCCCACTAGCAACACCGCCACCAATAGAACAGAGGCCACCCACTCATGCTGAAGACATTGCAGAGTATAGGAGGGAGTACAAAACATTGGGTCGTGACTTCCATTAGGACATGACCTTAGTCGAGTACTGTGGACTCAGACTCAGGAACCACCCCAGAAATCCATAGAGGTGAGGACCACAACAATAGCAGGGGCATAACCTCGATTTCATCCGAAAAGTTGGGAAACTCACCATCCCTTATTTTGACGGATCGTCCAAATACATCGCCAGATCTTGGGTACATAAGCTAGAAACGTATTACAAGCTCAACCAGATGACCGAGACAGAGGCCATCAGTTTCATGACCTTACACTGAGAGGGTGAGGCACACGAGTGGTGGTATCATGGACTGGTGACATTGGGTCACGGTCGCATCATCTCCTATAGGGAGTTTAAAGATAGGCTCATGGATAGGTTTGGCAGGAAGGATCCCAAGATACACTTCATATATCTAGCCCAGTTGAGATAAACTGGCACAGTAGAGGCCTTCATCACAGAGTTTTAGTGGGTAGTTATGGTAGTGACAGATATATCAGAGCCCAGGTTGATCATGCTATTCACAAAAGCACTCACAGAGCCTTTGAGAGGATGGGTGAAGGCATGCATGCCTCCCAATTTGTAGGATGCCATCCTTCACACTCGAGATCTGGTAGACTCAGTGCCAAAGACTAAAACTTTCTCCAAACCATTTGTTCCCTAGAGGGATCGAGACAGGAAGCCATTCCAGAGAGAATGGAAGGGCAAGGAGAAGTTGGATGATGAGACTAGGCGAGAGCTTATGAAGAAGAAGTTTTTCTTCAACTACAAAGATCCTTGGGTCCTAGGCCATAGGTGCATGGGCAAGGGAGAGATTCATTATATTGAGGTAGCAACAAACAACATGGATAGTGAGGAGGAGGAGCAGGATAGTGGATCCACTATTTCAGAGGAGGAGTCAGCACTAGTAGAGGAGAAGCCTCCTCATAGACCACTGACACCGGCAGGATCCCATCCTCCAATAGTCCCACAACTGCCAGAACAGGCTAACAGGGGGAAACTAGCAAAGGGAGGTGTCGTAGCAACCCTTTCTGGTGTTCCCAGGTATGATACCCTCCGTATCAGAGGGATTATTCAGGGGAAATAGGAAATATCCATGATAGATGGTGGGGCCACCCACAACTTCATAGATGCTTCACTAGTATTGAGACGGGCACTTCAGAGAGAGGAGTTTGAGGGGTTTGATGTTGCGGTAGAAGATGGCCACACAATGGAGTGTCTAGACAGAGTTCCAAACTTAGAGATGAAGTTAGGTAACTGGACAGTGAGAGATACATTTTATGTCGTTGACCTATTGGACACAAATGTGGTTTTAGGAGTTCAGTGGATGATTACCTTGGGAAAAGTCATTACGAACTACCAAACCTTGGAAATGGTTTTCAAAGATTAGGATGGGAAGAAGGTTATTCTAAGAGGTATGTCGACAAAAGAACCCAAGACAGTTTCAACCAAGAGGATGGAGAGGATATTTAGACATGGGGAGGTAGCATATGCCGCAGAATGCTTGATCACTACTTAGAAGGATTCAAAAGGTCAACAACAATACCATACATAGATCAATAATTTATTGGGACGACACCAACAAGTCTTTCAAGCAATTCCACCAGGGAGACCACTTGACAGGGGGTTTGAGCACACCATTGAGTTGGAGGAGGGGGCCAAACCTATGATCACCCCCCCCCTATCGTCATCCTAGGAGGTTGAAGGATGATATAGAGAAGGCAATCAAGGATTTACTAGCGATGGGACACATCAGACTGAGGAATAGCCCATTTTCTTCTTCAGTTGTCTTAGTTCTGAAGAAGGATGGCACCATGAGGATGTGCATTGATTACCAAGCCTTGAACAAGAAAACCATCAACAACCGGTACCCTATCCCACGCATTGACGAGTTGATGGATGAACTGCATGGGGCAGTGTTATTCTCAAAAAATGATCTATGCTCTGGATATCATCAGATCAACATCCGAGAGCAGGACATAGAGAAGATGGCATTTTGATGTCATTTTGGACACTTTGAGTTCCTAGTTATGCCATTTGGGCTAACCAATGCACCTGTTACATTCCAGTCTTGTATGAACCATATATTCAGGGATCAGTTAAGGAAATCAATCTTGGTTTTCTTCGATGACATCTTGATCTATAGCCAATCATGGAAAGAGCATATGAGGCACCTGGATGAGGTATTGAGCATCATGGAGGCACAGTCATTATATGCCAAATATTCCAAGTGCGAGTTCGGTATGAAAGAGATGCTTTATTTAGGCCACATCATCAGTGCACAGGGGGTACAAGTGCAACAAGAGAAGATCAGGGACATTCTGGATTGGCCAATGCCCAAGACTGTGATAGAATTGAGTAGCTTCTTCAGGCTGTGCAACTATTACAGGCGGTTTGTCTAGGGTTTTTCTCACCTTGGAGTACTCTGGACAGATCTTACCAAGCATAGGGCCTTCATATGGACCGAGAAATCACAAGAATCCTTTGATCACATGAAGGAAGTCATGGGCACTTGTCCAGTGTTGGCACTTCCAGACTTCACCTTGCCATTTGTACTAGAGTGTGACGCATCCAACGAAGGGATTGGTGCAGTATTGATGCAAGGAGGACACCCCATTGTATTCGAGAGCCGGAAGATTAATCAACCTAAGAGGTTGTACTCAATTTATGAGAAGGAAATGTTGGCTATCATGCATGCCTTGACCAAGTTCAGACAATATTTGGTGGGCAACAAATTCATGGTCAAGACCGATCACAATAGTTTGAAGTATTTCCTTGAGCAGAAGGACCTCGGTGAGAACCAACATAAATGGGTGATGAAGGTACATGCATTTGACTTTGACATAGAGTATGTCAAGGGGAAGAAGAACATTGTGGATGAAGACCTGTGGCATGTACTTTGATGGAGATTTTAGCAGATTGGAAATCCCACTTGTTAGTGGAATATTCCAAGAACAAGTCCGCTTGTGAGGTGATGGATGGGAAGATATAGGATGACCAGTATAGGATCATTGACGATGTCATATTTTACAAGGATAGAGTCTACTTGGTGCTAGATTCAGGGCTTAAGAAGAAGATCCTCACCGCAGTTCATGATTCACCTCTAGCAGTCCATGAGGGGCTTTTCAAAACCTACAGATATATCAAAGAGAGGTTCTCATGGAAGGGCCTCAAACAAGACGTTATGAGACACGTCAATTAGTGTGTGACTTGCCAGCAGAACAAGTAAGAGCATTCTCTTCCAGTAGGGCTACTTCAACCACTCCCCATTCCAGAGTAGAAATGGGAGTGTATATCTATGGACTTCATCAGAGGTCTACCCAAGGTCTAGGGTAAGAATTGTATCTATGTAGTGGTCGATAGATTGACCAAGGTTACTCACTTATATGCCATACCGACAAAGTACAATGCAATTCAGGTAACTAAGCATTTCTTTAGGGAGGTTTTCAGACTTCATGGGTTGCTGAAGAACATCATCAGTGACAAAGATAGTCAATTCATAGGGACATTTTGGAGAGAGTTGTTTCAATTGGTGGGGACAAAGTTGACACCTAGCACCAGCTATCACCCTCAGATAGATGGGCAGACCGATATTGTCAACAAGTGGGTTGAAGGGTATTTGAGGAACTATGTAGGAGGAAAACAAAGAATATGGGTAAAGTGACTACATTTAGGAGAACATTGCTACAACACCACCTTCCACATGTCCATTGGTATGACACCCTTCTGAGCATTGTACAAATATGATGCTCCCACTTTGGTAGACTTGTTCTTCAAGGAGAGAAGATATCCCAAGGCCAAGGATTGGATCATAGAGAGTCAGGAGATTCTCAAGTTATTGAAGGAGAACCTGCAGACGATGAAAAACTGACAGAAGATAAGTGCGGACAGGCACAAGATAGAGCACAACTTTGAGGTTGGAGATTTGGTTTTCTTGAGACTCCAACCCTACAGAAAATCATCTCTGAAGAAGAGTGAGGCCGAGAAGCTGAAGCCTAGATTTTATGGTCCTTACAGGATTACACGCCGAGTAAGCGAGGTTTGTTACGAGCTAGAGCTTCCAGAGGGGAGCAAGATTCATAACGTGTTCCACGTGTCTTGCCTCAAAAAGGGAGTGGGACAATTCATTAACACATCAGAGGAGCTTCCCTCGTTGGATGAGGAGGGACAGTTGGAGTTAGTTCCAGAGGAGGTTTTGGAGTTCCGGGAGCGGAAACTGAGGAGCAGGGTCATCAGAGAGTATTTGATCAGATGGAGAGGACTTCCAGTAGAGGATGCTACTTGGGAGAGCAAGCAAGTGTTGCAACACCCTGGACTGGTATTACTTGAGGAAAAACAATTTCAGGAAGGGAGGACTATAATGTCCCTTTCCAAATAAGAGCTTTAGAGAGGAGGCATAATGGTCTAAATTGCCTTGTTAGACTATAGCCAGGGCCAAAGAGGGGTAAACAGGTTTATTGGAGGTCACTCCAGTCACAGGTGTTATATTCAGAAAGTGACATTGAGCTAAAAAGGGTTAAAAGCGCTTTTAATTCATTATGAGCTAAAAATATAAGTCAATAGTGAATTAGGGTTTCAACAATGATTTAGGGTTTTGGAAGTCAACAATGAATTAGGGTTTTAGCATGATTTAGGGTTTTGGAAAGCTATAAAGGAAGGGTCAGTGACCTAATTCATCATTATGCAGATTATGACTTGTCATTGAGGAGAAGAGGTGCATTTCATGCGAGATAGTTCAGTGTATTCTAGGAGGAAGACACCAGTTGGCTGATTTCGGTGTTGAAAGACCGAAATCACCGGGAAGATCATCCAGGTCTTCCATCATTCTTCATTGATTCCGCAGTGCTCCCATATTCTGGGTATTATTTTTTAGTTGCTTATTTGTATTCCAGCTAAGATCCTTTTGTCTTTTAATCATCCACTTTGCTTAGAATTATTTCAGTGAGAAACAAGACGGGCCATGTAGTGTTTTTTAGGATGATAACAACCAAGTTTCATATGCATGCCAATGAGAAATTTGGGATTAAAAAAGGACGTGTTATTTCATATTATAAAGAATAGGATGTGTATTTGCATATAGATTCTTATGGAGGGGAAAATCTTATTTTAAATTGTTAATGGGTAATATAGATTCTTATAGAGGGAAACACTTATTTGAAGTTGTTAGTTGGTAGTGGGACTCAACCTAGAATAATTTTGGTGGATCACAAATTTGTTTCATTTCTTTCTAAAACATACTTTTTACCGAGAAAAATAGTTTTAGGTCATCACCATTAATTTGTATTAAGAATTATAAATACACAAAATTTGAGTAAAAGAGAAAAGTTTGCAATGTAAATAAATTAATATAAATAAATTAGACTCAAAGGAATTTAAATCTAAAAAAATACAATTAATTTAAAATAAATAAAATTATAATGTTTTATAATAAAATAAATAATGTATTTATTTTATAGTATTAAATGAAATTTCAAATATTTAAATAATATATTTACTGTGAAAAATTAGTAAATAAAAAATACAACTTATTTAATAATAATAATAATAATAATCTATTTTTAAGGTCATGGTCAAGACACATCAAATTGGTATATGAGACCCCCTTGTTTGTGGGACGAGAGGTCAAGCCACACCAAATTGGTGTATGAGACCCCATTAGAGCCCCCTCCGCCCAACTATTTGACTGGTAAAGTCTACAGAGGTATACATACCCTACCCCCCTCTGAATTTGAAGTTGTGACCTCTTAAGAGGAAACACATGTTCTTAACCATTAGGCCCACTCAGACTATAATATAATTCTCTATAATAAATCAAAATATAATGCTCTATAATAAACAAATAATATTTATATATTGTTAAACAAATTTTAAAATATTTAAATAATATATTTATTTTATAGATGGTTTTGAATTAAAATTGAAAATTGCTTATTAGTTAAGAATTTCATTTTTATTAATAATGATAAGGATTGAATTAACATTAGTCTAGATCCGGAGTTAAATAGATTTAAGATAATAGACTAATTGTTATTCATTGAATATATCATAGTTGCACAGGAATGGCTCCAGCCATTTTCAACTTCTAGTTCTCGAGTTCCCTAGGTTCATGGAGCTTGGGAACTAGTTGGGAACCTTCCCGATTGGCTGGGAACTATTTTGAGAACTTAGAGTTTTTTGAGAACTTCAATATCAAAGAAATGAGAACTTGAAAACAGTGTCCTAAAAGAAGAACTTTAAATTAGAATTATATTAAATTAAAATTTAAATATATTTATTCTTTTATTACAAATATATAATTTCTTACAAATATTTTCATTATATTTATTCAAAATATCACTATAAAACTAAGACTAAACTACACGTAAATATTATTTCAAAAATTAGTAAAGTAAAAAAACTTAATAATACTCACTTTATAGTTGTGGATATGAAAAACTTTTAATGCATTTATGTTTTCCTTCAAGCCCAAACTAAACATGAAAGTCTAATAAATCAATACCCTATCCACTACAAGCATTTGCTCCACTCTGTAGTTGATATCAACCAACCATATCAATGACTTTTATTGTATTTTCATATTAGAAGAGTAGTACTATTTTGTTTATTTCAATAAAAAAAGAATAATGTTTCAAATTTACAAAGATGTTTAAAATTTATATATGTAAAGTTTAATTTTAAAAAGATGTTAAAATTGTATATATGTATTTTGTTTCTCATTTTCTAATGGAATATTTATGGATATCAAAGTTTCATTATTGTGTTAAATATATTCATATAATTATTAGCACGATTTAAATTAGTGATTTTAATATTGTAGTTGTTGCAATATGAGAAACATTGTTCTCCATTCAACTTCAATTTTATTGAAATCAATATCTATATACATTGTAATCTAAAATATTATATATATATTTTTAATAATATTATTGCGGCTTCCAAATTCAAGTTTTTCAACCAAATTCAAGTTTTTCAAGTTTTTGTAAATTTGAAGAAAACTTCAACTAGTTCGAACTTCTACTTGTTCCGGACACTGGTATACGTTTAGAAAACTCATACACCACACACGCATATATATGAATTTTTTAATTATTTTATTATTTATTTAATTTTTATCATTATTTTAATATTTTAGTATTATTTAATATTAACATATGTCGCCCTCTACTGTAAATCCTGTCAAAATAATTAACAAAAGTAATTAATAATTTTTTCCATTACAAATTAACACTAACCATTTCAATTTAACAACAAACATTACAAATTAACAACAAACCAAAGTACTTGATGATTCTTTCCCTACCAAATCAACAACTAAATTAATTAATGATTTTTTCCGTTGCAAATTGACAACTAGATTATGCAAGAATTTTAACATTTATAACTAAAGTATAAAATAATCTTAACATTTATAACGAAAGTATAAAAATCTTAACTTTTTATGGATGGAAATTTATCTTTGAGTCTTTTATTAAATCATTTAACCTAAAAGTATTACATTCGATTTTTTTTTTATTTTTTACTCGTCAAAACATCATTCGCGATTGCGTTTATCAATAAAAGAAACGATAATGCCGACGTCTTATCTTGGAAAAAGGATACAGGATTGAAGCAAGCCCAGAGCCCAGCATTTTACTGCTATTTTACTGTTTTTTTTTTATTCTTCGTTTTACTGCTATATTCTGCCGGGAATTGAACGCAACCATCTACGCTATATTCCAGCCTGAATCATACATAATTGAATCCAGTTTCGCTCAGAATTGTTTGAATGGGAAACAATATAGCCCAAGTAATGTTTTTGAGAAACTTAACAAGAAAATATCATAGGGTTTCCAATCCGAATAAGGCAGTCGGGTACACCTGCTTTCCTAGAAAAAACAGGTTGCGTTATTTCACAGGAGACTGTAATGAATGTGAGGATATCAATGACAGCCTTCCAATAGATATACGCAAAGGACACTTTGCAGTGTATATTGGGAGCGAGCGCAGTCGGTTTATAGTTCCTATAACTTATTTGAATCATCCTCTCTTCCAAGCGCTGCTGGACAAAGCAAAGGAAGAGTATGGATACCATCATCCGATGGGGCTCACCATTCCATGTGAGAGGACTGATTTTGAATACGTAACTTCTGTTATGGGAAAGAAGGATTCCACARTAGCAAATATGGAGTCGGAGACATATGAAGTTGAAATAAACATGGACGGTACTGATTTCTGGCACTACTTTCTTATATTGCAAAGCAAATGGATGGTAAAATTTGTTTTAGGAGGGTAATAGAGCTTGGTTTCTTTTGGCTATCCAGTTGTCTGCTGTGGTAGATGCCAGCTAAAAGTTCAGTTCTGAAAACCCAGTCAATGGTTTTGTATTCTGATATTTTTCCCCTTGCTATGGTCACCTCTGATAGACCCGGCCAATATGGTTTTCTCCTATCAATAACAATGATATCGATCCGTGAAAATTCAAACTTAGGTTTTGCAATAAAGTGAATGAATTTTTGTACTGTGATGTTTCCAATATGCAAATTCAAAATTGTTTCTTCATCTGAGCTGTGATTATGAGTTGTATCAACCTATGAAATTTCGACCATAGTTTTTGCATATTTTATGTACCTGTCATAGAGGTAAATTTTTATGTTGATAATATTATATACAGTTTGAGTGGGCCTAATGATTAAGAACATGTGTTTTCTCTTAAGAGGTCACAGGTTCAAATCCAGAGGGGGTAGGGTATGTATACCTTTTTAGACTTTACCAGTCAAATCCCTGGACTGATGGGATCCCTTGTCCCACAAACAACAGGGTCTCATACACCAATTTGGTGTGCTAGCTTGGCTGTGACGTTAAAAATAGATTATTATTATTATTATTATATTCCCTATTTTGATATAAAAACTTCACAATATTATATTAATTACTCCCAACTGAGTAGCAGGATACAAGTCTATAATAGGATGTTTTGAAGTTTTCTACGATTTATAAATCGTCCATCCATTCTTCTCTGGTTGAATGTTTTGCATTTCTATGAATCCTGCAGGAGGAGGATAAATTGCTGAAGTCCGGTTTGGTGCCAGATCATGTTAGGAGGTTCAATTCCATATGGGTTGGGTGAGTATGTCTATGGAATAAAAGTGTTTAGTAGATTAGGTTCATATGCATTGGGTTGTCTATGGAAGAAAAGTTTAGTAGATTAGGTCCATATGGCTTGGGTGAGTATATTTATGGAGCACAAGTTTTATATGTAAAAATTAATCTTTAATTTGAAATTTAGTAAATTTATTATTGAGTACAAGTTTATATGTAAAAATTAATTTTTAATTTGAAATTTAGTAAATTTATTATTGAGTTGCAAATTTTTAATATTGGTTTTATTTAAATTAATTGTATTTTTTTTATAATTATAAATTTTAATATTCAAAACTAATGTAGAAATAAATATGTAAAATTATAATTTTAATTATTCTTATTTAAAAAAAAAACTTATAATTTTATTTAAAATAAACAAAATTATATATATATATATATATATATATATATATATATATATATATATATATATAAATCATGGGCTGGATAAAAACATAAAACTGACAACTTATACTATAATCATGATGGGCAGTCCATTAATAGTGCCATAGAGTAGTAAATGTTTAAATCATGGCTGGCTAAAAGGTCAAGACTGGCAGTCCAGTAATAGTTTCATAGAACAGTAAATGTTTAAATTTGGTTGTAGTAAAAAGATGTTTAAACTATAGTTTAATTGTTATGTGTGTTACATAAGTAAAATATTCTTGCAGTAATAGTTTCATAGAACAGTAAATGTTTAAATTTGGTTGTAGTAAAAAGATGTTTAAATTATAGTTTAATTGCTATGTGTGTTACATAAGTAAAATATTCTTGTTGTTCTTATATCAAAGAGTATTTAAATTCATTTACAAATTAATAATGTTATAGGATAAATCAAATATTAGTCATCACAATCATCAATAAAATTATATTCATTATAATAATCAATCATAAAATTATTTTGATAGAAGAGCAAGGGTTTTTATTGTAATCTTCCATGTGCTTTGCTCTATCATCCATTTAGCTTTGAATAGACAATTTCTTGATTCTGTAAATATGGTCAAAAGATATGAAAAAGAAATATGTTATCCTATTTTGAATCTCTTGAACTAAAAAGGCAAAGTAAAATTTTATAAATTGAAATTTCCTTTCATCAATTGAGTCACCACTAGCATAGACTCACCATAAATTTGTAGATGTACATCATTCCCTAGCGAGGAGCAGAGTAAGATTAAGAGCCATAAAATAAAAAAAAGTTGTTAATATCATTTGCAATTCCAGATTAGAATAAAGTGGAATGATCATTTGATATGTGAGTGATAGCCTCACAACCCCATGCGGAGGATCTCCGTAAGAAGTCTTGTCAAAAACCTCCCATTGCATGTTTCTTCTGATGGTATTAGCAATGTCCTCAGAGAAAAGAATTTATACTTGGAGATTAATGGATTGGAGAGGTAATATTTTAGAGTTTCTTTTATGTTATTTCATGTCCATGTAGTGGAAACCCAATGACTCTATCCACCTCTTTGAGGTGAAATTGCAAAAAAAGTTAAGATGAAAATTTGTTTTTCTTCTTTGATGGTAGAGACAACATCGTCTACGGAATCTTTCAGAACTCTAATAGCTTATCTTTCGCAATTTCTTTAACAAGATTTATTATTTGTTATAAGCTACTTATTTTTCCACTTATCTTGCATAATCCCCACTTATTTTGTTATAAGATTATTTTTCCTTCCATGTTTATGAATCTTGGAAAGAAGTTGGAAACCTTTAGAATAATATCAATGGTGGCCGTGGATTCTTCTTTAAACATAATGCTAAAGTAATACAAACCTTCTATTGCCATCTTTAAGAGTGAAGAAGCTATACTGGCATCCACCTTCTTAATTTCCATTATCTTTTTGATGTTCTTTCGTTTATTTTCAAAATGTTTTTATTTATTTATTTATTTTTTCATCCCCAACTTGTAACCAATTTGCTCGACTCTTTATTCACCTTTCCTTTTAATTATCAAGAAAAAATTTTGAGTGTTTGAAAGAATCCCATGCCCCTCACCTTGGTATTAGGGTTCAAGTTTTTCCTCAATTTCCTCTAATAACATCTAAGATGTATTCAATTTTTCTTTATTCTAGATATTAGCTAATTTCTTTTCTATTTTTAGGGAGGAAGGATCATAAACTTTCCATCTTTCCATTATCTTCTCCAAAAAGGAGTCCTCCTCCAATTAGGAAAGGAGTCCTCCTCCAATTAGGATGGGTTTAATTTAAGATGGCTAGGGAGTTTCTTCTAGAGAGGAACTAGTTATAAGATTTCAAGACTACAACCCGAGTCACCACCTCAAGAGACCCACTACCTAAACTAAACATTTTTGTCCACGAAATATTTGAAGATGAAAAATAAGTCTAGGAACTTGGACACCTCTTCCTACCTATTTACATTCCTCTAGTTATGAGATATTTTTGCAAGGTGGATGTATAACCCCTTGATTGTCACTAATTGAGAAATGAATAAGTCCAAAAAGGGGTTAATATATGCTACAAATACAGATATTTCTTACACTCCCATGGTGAAATTTAATCACACCCATCGCTACCATATCTTAAACCCAACTGAAACCATGATTTGTGTAGGGTATTCTCCCAAAAGCATTGTTTATTTGTATAAGGTCCATACACATTGATGCAAATGATCTCCTTGGATAAATATATAGAAATAAAATATGTCCAAGGCTTAAGGGAAAGGCCCATGAATTTGAAAGGTCCAAATATTCCCTTTCCCATCCCTTGATAAGGCCCCTTGATCTTCCATGTCCATTTATAGAAGAAAAATACCAACCTTTCAAAAGGGGATATATGACTTTGGTTTGTCTCACAATGAAATATAGTTTCTGGCATGAAAAGTATTGATGAGTTGAGAGTATCCACCAATCTCTTAATGGACAAATTTTTGGAGGAATTAGCCAACCTTTTGTAGTTCAAAGAGAGAACAATCATGAGGAGACCTCTTCAGGGTATTTTTTTGTAAAGGCCCCTAGAATGGAATGTTGTTTTTCAATTATTTATTCTTTGAGGAGTCTTTTTGTCAATATGTTATATATCCCCTAGACCCCCTTGAATACCACCCAATAATTTTGGGTCTTCATTAGACTTTGAGTGCATATTGTATTTAAATCCTTGAGAAGGCTTATAATTAGTCTGAAAGTTTAATATTGCAGAAGGCACAAAATGAGGGTCACAAGGCTTAAAGGTGGAATAATTATCAATATCTTGATTTAAATGATGGAGAGGAATGATAATTGTGTGTTGGGGAGCCAAAATACTAGAGATACTATATTTCTAAGACATTCCTTAGGAGATTGGGTAACTTTTTCGAGGAAGAAAAAATCATTTTGTCTACAATAAGAAATGGAATAAGGAGAGGGAATGAGATATGTTTACTTGAGCATTCGATGCCTTTCTACTCCATAGCTTAGGATTCACCCATATTCTCCTAATAACTTTCTATCATATTTGAAGTTGATTGGTTGCAAATTATCTTTGAGTTCTTCTCCTTTCAATCTGGGGATGAAGTGTATTATGGAGGGGCTTCCTCTATTCTAATTCCTCTTAGAGGCCAAATATTTATACTAGTAGGGAGAGACAATTCTTTCTCTAAATGACCATAATATGCACAATGTATGCACTTGAAGGGAAGCCCCTATTAATCCAAACCCTTAAAAAAAACCAGTCTCCCCTTGTTTATAGTAATGCACTTTGTTAAATTGTTTGATAAATTTAGGACAAAAAGAATATATTTCATTCACATATATCATATACTATGCAATAAATTTACCAGTTCATAGATGAATCCCAAAGAATTCCCTATCCATGTGAACATACTGTAAGACCACATGATCAAACAAAAACCAGGGTGTTGTTGATCCTATTTTTTTTACCAGTATAGTATTATATAGAATATATTTTACACTTTTCTTAGCCTACTTTTCTCTCTTCTCTTACATAAAAAAAATTCCATGTACTTAGTCGTTTTCCGAAATGAATATGTGGAGTTGCATAATAATTCTTAAACTCTCTTTTAATTACCCAGGTCTAAAACCCTGCAATCACCAAAACACTTTATTTTTTTCCTTTTTCATTATCTTTTGAGAATTAATCAATTTCAAGCAATGTCGATGCAAAGATACTTACCATCCCTTAACTCTTTTTAGGTCTCTACCTCCACAAGTCCGCAGGTCTTCATTCACTTTCCACTTTTGACTTATTTTTATATTTATTTATATTTATCATTACAGAGCGAAATTCCTTACTCCGCATCACGTTTCCATTTCTAGTTGTTATGCGCATCTGGACATATGCAAGTCTTCATTTATCCCAACACTTAACCATATTATCAATTTCAATGTGGCCATTGTCACCCTTTCTCGAATATTGTTTCACAAGAATTTATGTCCACAACTCCATAAGTCCAAAAATCCATGTTATACTCTTAGAATTTTTCCATACATCATTTTACGCCTCCATACTTAACACTTTTCATCCATAATACCATAAAATCACCATTTTCCATCAAATTACTTACCCCTTCCACATCATCCTCCACTCATAAAAGCATAGTGTGATTATTAATGCACAACTAATAAATTAAGGGTCACAATAAATCCAAGTCCCACAAAAATTGATTAAGTGTAAAGCATGATCTATGGTTGATTGTGTTAACAAGGAAGTATGTAGTGGGAATTTAAATAAAATAAAAACTCAAACCTGTAAGTATCGGCAATAGCACCACCTTTGTAAAAAGAAGAGAAGATGTCAAGTAAGAAGAATGAAATATTTTTTGGAGATACATTGAACACACTAGGTCATGAAGATCAATAGTTCCAATAGTCTAGAGCATACAAGTACTATAAGTCTCTTCATCCAACTAAGAAGAAGACACACCTAATCTGGACCTCAAGAATATAATTGGTAAGATGTGTTCCAAAAGTAACTGATATCAAAGAGATTATTCAATGGTGTGTATATAAATTTGTTTCTAAATGAAGAATAATTCAAATGGAAGGTCATCAACCCATTTCTGTAGCTCCTTCAACATTTTCTAAAATGTTATGACTCCCTCCACCAACTATGCGATTTAAGAGTGAGGAAGTTGATGAATTTTTGAAGTAGCATAAGGGAGGGAACATATTGCTGAGAAACTATTTGGAAAATCCAACCTATAATGTTGGTACTTCTAGAATCAAGGTAAATTTGATAAAATACCCATACATATAATTTGTTTGGCTATTTGCTAAAATTCTCGGTTTCAAAACTACTATGTTCATAACAATAAATGTTATATATTATATGCATTATGCTCTCAATTAAAAGACAATCATCAATTGGGGTTATCTTATCTCAAATGGAATTTATTTCCAACTAAATAACCTCAAAAATACCCATAAATTATATATGGATTCTCACCTCATTCTCCCCATTTCTTATCACCATGTTTTTGAATATTTTCCTGGGGAAAACATGTGGATTTTAATCTAGAACCATTTTATGAATGAAATTCAATTTTATAAAGACATAAAGGCCAATAAATTTTCTACCCAGTTCACAACAATTTCATCTTAGATTTAAATTTAAGGTTAATATTCGAACATAGCACATCAAGGCTATCCTTAGAGGTAAATTTATTCCTTATTGGAAAATGGATTTATGAGTTGTCTGAAGAATTCACTGTAATTTGAATATTTGGTAGTAAGGAGAAACTTTTCCTTTTACCATTTTATACATCAGATAAACTCTTTCTTGGAGAAGTATGCAAGATATACAAAACTTGGGCCTGTTTCTCCAATGAAAAAAGAAAAAGACACTTTATACCCTTACCATGGAAAATTTGGGATTGCATTGTTAAACATATAAATCACTTGAATGAGTTGGCGGGACATCATTAACATATGGGTTTAAACAAAGAAAAACTTGGTAAAGGCTTTGACCCAGATAACCAATTCAACACACATATGTAGTTAGTGCGGTATTCTTCACACTTCATCAGAGATGAACGGTTTCAAGAAGGTGTCAAAGATAATTTGGATCTTTAGTAACTAGTGGCCTACCGAAATTCAAACAATTATAGAGAAGTAAATAATACAAATGAGATATACAAACAACATGAAAGAGAAACAAAAAATAAAACCCTAACTGATCGAAAACGTATCAAAGAAGCACTCCATCTCGAATGAAGAGAAAAACCAGTGGAATGGATACCAAAAAAACACTAGTTGGAGGATTAGACGACGATGGAGATAAAAACCCATCAAGGAAAATCCTTGAGAAAAAACATGTTGCATATACTCCTATAAAAAGAAAAAGAAATGTATCATCAATGGAAATAAACACATCATAATTCCAGGAAAGGCCCCGTGTGATGGACATGGACGAGATCATTCAAGAACCTGATTGGTTTGCATAAAGGATTTTAGAGACGAAAGAAATAGTTGATTATGTTATGACTTAGGATCCTGAGATATCTGAACAGAAATTTGTCACTCTATAACACATATCTTACAATAGTGAAACAAAAAATTATTGCTAAAAAAGGTTAAAAACAAGAATAAGAAGTCATCTAAGTGATTGAAATATTTGAGTGATTTGGATGGAGTAGCACCATCTAAAATTGCATACTTTCATGTAGCTATTGGAGATTCATTAAAACGATCAATTGGAAAAATTCTAAGAGAGAATTTGAAACTAAAGACAAGGGTAAACAAATTATAATTTTCTTTGGTACCAACACCATTGTTTCCATAACATTTAAATACTATTCAACCTATACTTTAATTGGAGGATATCATAGAAAACAATTCAAAATACAAAGGTTTATCAATTTTATTGCAGGTTGTAAGAAAATATGTTGGTAATTGCATATACAAAATTATTGATATTGTTTAGGAAATTTGGGAGTTGTCCCAGAGTATTGCTAGTTTTTCCTCCATAATAGAAAATTTCAAAGAATATCTGCAGGAAGATTTAGCAAATGGTGAAGGATTTTTCAAGGAAGTCGTAAAACAATTTTCGACAAAAGTATCAATTTCAAATGAAGACCGAAGAAAGGAACAAAAGATTCATTCTCATTACTGTATGAAGCAAATTAATGCATGTTGGTTAAGGAGAATTAAATAGTTAAGAGAAATGATAAATGAAACTAATACCCTAAGGAATAGATGGAGTGATCTATTAAACATTTTAGTATTACCAAGGAATTAAATGGTCCTAATTTATTGATGGCTACCATGATCTCAACCAAAGAATATTTAAGGGGGTAACATAAAGAACTAAAAGTTTCTTGGTCTAACAAATATTCCGAAACCATAAAATTTTCTGAGGATGACGTTGAAATATGGTTAGTTTGGTATATCAACAGAAATGATAAGGTGGACACCACATTTCATCAATGAGAGCTATATTTAAGGAAATTTGGAAGTCAACTATTTGATATTAAAACTAAACATGAAATTACCATGGCAACTTTAAGAGAATAAATTGAGGAGGGATTTAAAAAGGAATTAATCGAAGTTAATGAACTAGATAATCAAGAAATAATTAGGGAAATTATGCCACCTCAACAACAAAATGTACCTATAAAGGATCCAACCACATGCATGTAAAAAAAATGTTTTTCTCCATTATAGTGAGTTGAACATAAACTCTATCCTTTAAGTTTTTTCCTCAGTCGATTTTTTGCAACAATCATTTGTTATCTTACCTTTATATTCTCGGTATTCTGTGGGATTTAGGATGATTCTTGGTTTTTATTCTTTCAATATTCCAACTATTTTCATTTTATGGTCTGTGAGAGCCAATCTCAGTCCTATTTGAAGGGAGAATGCATTTTTACTTTCTTTAAAGATATTTCTTTTTGTATTTAAAGACTCTTTATTATTTTTTAGACTCCAAGAGAGCTAGTTGGGATATTACGTTAATGTACTCTCAAAGACTTTGATACAATGATTGAGTTACCAAATGTTTTATCTCTCATAATGTTTTTGGTGCTTTATGGAATGATAATTTAAATCTCTCTTTCTATTTGTGGTCCATTCCATGTTCTCTCTATTTTTTGTATTGTTAAATTTTTTGATGAATATTGTTATGGATATATCAATTCTTTGTATTGTGTATGCATCTTATCTATTCACATTGTAAATAGTGTACATATGAGACTCTTTTAAAATACACGCGGTCCCAAAATCTCAAGTGTTGTTTTCCTTGAATGTGAATGTAAATATTAAGTCTTGTCTTTCTCAAAATTTTGTTTTGTTTCATTTTATTTTAATGGAATCATAAGAAAAAGAGGAGTACAACCTCTCTAAAATCACGTGCGGATTCATATCCTCGTGAGTTTGAACTTAAAATCATAGAAAATCTTTTAGATCAATAGGTATTTGACCCATATAGGGACCAATACTAATTGTTCAGAATTTGCATCGAACTCAACTTTCCATTTCTGCAAAAAAATGGTTTTATATCTCCAGTTCCACTTTGATAGATGAATTTTACTGGCATCCTCGATCCCAGTCCTCTTTGAAGGGAGAATGGATTTTTACTTTCTTTAAAGACATTTATTTTTGTATTTAAAGACTCTTTATTATTTTTTAGACTCCAAGAGAACTACTTGGGAAATTACATTACTATATTCTCAAAGAGTTTGATTAAAATCTTGAGTTACCAAATGTTTTATCTATCGTAATATTTTTGGCATTTTATGGAATGATAATTTAAATCTCTCTTTGATTTGTGGTCCATTCCCTGTTATCTATATTTTGTGGTATTGTTAAATGTTCTGATGAATGTTGTGATAGATATATCAATTATTTATATTATGTATGCATCTTATCTATTCAAATTGTAAATATTGAATATATGAGTTTCTTTAAAAATACACCTTGTCCCAAAATCACAAGTGTTTTTTCCTTGAATGTGAATGTAAATATTAAAAACGTCATTCTTTGAATTTTTTTTTGTTTCATTTTATTTTCTTGGAATCATAGGAACAAGAGGAGTACCACCTCTGTAAAATCAAAGGGGGATTCATATCCTCATGAGGTTGACCTTAAGATCGTAGAACAATCTTTTAGATCAGCATGTGTGTGACCCATATAGGGACAAACTCTAATTGTTCAAAATTTGCATCTAACTCAACTTTCCATTTCTATGAAAAAAGGGTTTTAGATCTCCAGTTCCACCTTTATTGATATATTTTATTGGCATCCTCCGTATATATCATAAATAAAATGAGGAATTCTCTAGCTAATATCATACTATGGGACTTATATGGAAGCAAAATGGAAAAATTCTCAGAGGTAAAACCTTTTAGGGTTTTAGACATGATCTTATTTATATAATATCTATATCCATCTAAGTTTGATTCCTCCATGGACACATATTTTAATGCACTCTCAAATTGTATATTGCTATCTTCCATATTCCACTTAAAACATTTCCTATCCATTATAGGCATCTGGATACCTCGCATTCCCATCATCTTCAAAATCATATCCATGTCTTTACGAGATGAAATTCCACTCATGATATCTCTCGAGAAGAATCTACCAATGAAACCTCCATCCAAATAATCCTCCATAGATAAATGCAAGGGTGAGGCCAACAAATTACGTATAGTCATTTTAGACTGAGCATCATTAAAGTTGTGGGTGGAATTGATAGCCTAGTAAGAACAAAATTTGGTTGATTTATATCTTTATTGAGAGAATAGATGAGAGAATCATCCACAAACACAAATACGAGTAATGAATTTGAAATCCTCACACAATGAATATCCAACGAATTGGAGATAATGACAATACTTTATTTTTCCATTGACTTTATGAGGATAATGATAATGATTACCCTCAAAAACCTCCCACTGCATGTTTCTTCTGATGGTATTAGCAATGTCCTCAGAGAAAAGAATTTATACTTGGATATTAATGGATTGGAGAGGTAATATTTTAGAGTTTCTTTTATGTTATTTCATGTCCATGTAGTGGAAACCCAATGAATCTATCCACCTCTTTGAGGTGAAATTGCAAAAAAAAGTTAAGATGAAAATTGTTTTTCTTCTTTGATGGTAGAGACAACATCGTCCACGGAATCTTTCAGAACTCTAATAGCTTATATTTCACAATTTCTTTAACAAGATTCATTATTTGTTATAAGCTACTTATTTTTCCTTCCATGTTTATGAATCTTGGAAAGAAGTTGGAAACCTTTAGAATAATATCAATGGTGGCTCTGGATTCTTCTTTAAACATAATGCTAAAGTAATAAAAACCTTCTATTTCCATCTCTAAGAGTGAAGAATCTATAGTGGCATCCACCTTCTTAATTTCCCATATCTTTTTGATGTTGTTTCGTTTATTTTCAAAATTTATTTATTTATTTTTTTCATCCCCAACTTGTAACCAATTTGCTCGACTCTTTATTCACCTTTCCTTTTAATTATCAAGAAAAAATTTTGACTGTTTGAAAGAATCCCATGCCCCTCACCTTGGTATTAGGGTTCAATTTTTTACTCAATTTCCTCTAATAACATCTACGATGTATTCAATTTTTCTTTATTCTAGATATTAGCTAATTTCTTTTCTATTTTTAGGGAGGAAGGATCATAAACTTTCCATCTTTCCTTTATCTTCTCCAGAAAGGAGTCCTCCTCCAACTAAGATGGGTTTAATTTAAGATGGCTAGGGAGTTTCTTGTAGAGAGGAACTAGTTATAACATTGCAAGACTACAGCCCGAGTCACCACCTCAAGAGACCCACTACCTAAACTAAACATTTTTTTCCACGAAATATTTGAAGATGAAAAATAAGTCTAGGAACTTGGACACCTCTTCCTACCTTTTTGCATTCCTCTAGTTCTGAGATATTTTTGCAAGGTGGATGTATAACCCCTTGGTTGTCACCAATTGGGAAATGAATAAGTCCAAAAGGGGGTTAATATATGCTACAAATACATATATTTATTACACTCCTAGGGTGAAATTTAATCACACCCATCACTACCATATCTTAAACCCAACTGAAACCATGATTTGTGTAGGGTATTCTCCCAAAAGCATTGTTTATTTGTATAAGTTCCATACACATTGATGCAAATGATCTCCTTGGATAAATATATAGAAATAAAATATGTCCAAGGCTTAAGGGAAAGGCCCATGAATTTGAAAGGTCCAAATATTCCCTTTCCCATCCCTTGATAAGGCTCCTTGATCTTCCATGTCCATTTATAGAAGAAAAATACCAACCTTTCAAAAGGGGATATATGACTTTGGTTTCTCTCACAATGAAATATAGTTTCTGGCATTAAAAGTATTGATGAGTTGAGAGTATCCACCAATCTCTTAATGGACAATTTTTTGGAGGAATTAGCCAACCTTTTGTAGTTAAAAGAGAGAACAATCATGAGGAGACCCCTTCAGGGTATTTTTTTGTAAAGGCCCCTAGAATGGAATGTTGTTTTTCAATTATTTATTCTTTGAGGAGTCTTTTTGTCACTATATTATATATCCCCTAGACCCCCTTGAATACCACCCAGTAATTTTGGGGCTTCATTATACTTTGAGTGCATATTGTATTTAAATCCTTGAGAAGGCTTATAATTAGTCTGAAAGTTTAATATTGCAGAAGGCACAAAATGAGGGTCACAAGGCTCAAAGGTGGAATAATTATGAATATCTTGATTTAAATGATGGAGAGGAATGATAATTGTGTGTTGGGGAACCAAAATACTAGAGATACTATATTTCTAAGACATTCCTTAGGAGATTGGGTAACTTTTTCGAGGAAGAAAAATGCATTTTGTCTACAATAAGAAATGGAATAAGGGGAGGGAATGAGATATGTTTACTTGATAATTCGATGCCTTTCTACTCCATAGCTTAGGATTCACCCATATTCCCTTAATAAATTTCTATCATATTTGAAGTTGATTGGTTGTAAATTATCTTTGAGTTCTTCTCCTTTCAATCTGGGGATGAAGTATATTATGGAGGGGCCTCCTCTATTCTAATTCCTCTTAGAGGACAAATATTTATACTAGTAGGGAGAGACAATTATTTCTCTAAATGACCATAATATGCACAATGTATGCACTTGAAGGGAATCCCCTATTAATCCAAACCCTTAAAAAAAATAAGTCTCCCCTTGTTTATAGTAATGGAGTTTGTTAAATTGTTTGATAAATTTAGGACAAAAAGAATATGTTTCATTCACATATATCCTATACTATGCAATAAATTTACCACTTCATAGATGAATCCCAAAGAATTCCATATCCATGTGAACATACTGTATGACCACATGATAAAACACAAACCAGGGTGTTGGTGATCCTATTTTTTTTACCAGTATAGTATTATATAGAATATATTTTACATTTTTCTTAGCCTACTTTTCTCTCTTCTCTTACATCAAAAAAATTCCAAGTAATTAGTCATTTTCCGAAATGAATATGTGGAGCTGCATAATAATTCTTAAACTCTCTTTTAATTACCCAGGTCTACAACCCCGCAATCACCAAAACACTTTAATTTTTTCCTTTTGCATTATCTTTTGAGAATTAATCAATTTCAAGCAATGTCAATGCAAAGATACTTACCATCCCTTAACTCTTTTTAGGTCTCTACCTCCACAAGTCTGCAGGTCTTCATTCACTTTCCACTTTTGACTTATTTTCATATTTATTTATATTTATCATTACAGAGCGAATTTCCTTAGTCCGCATCACGTTTCCATTGCTAGTTTTTATGCGCATTCGGACATATGCACGTTTTCATTTATCCCAACACTTCACCATATTATCAATTTCAATGTGGCCATTGTCACCCTTTCCCGAATATTGTTTCACAATAATTTATGTCCACAACTCCATAACTCCAAAAATCCGTGTTATACTCTTAGAATTTTTCCATACATCATTTTATGCCTCCATACTTAACACTTTTCATCCATAATACCATAAAATCACCATTTCCCATCAAATTAATTACCCCTTCCACATCATCCTCCACTCATAAAATCATAGTGTGATTATTAATGCACAACAAATAAATTAAGGGTCACTATAAATCCAAGTCCCACGAAAATTGATTAAGTTTAAAGCATGATCTATGGTTGATTGTGTTAACAAGGAAGTGTGTAGTGGGAATTTAAATAAAATAAAAACTCCAACCTGTAAGTATCGGCAATAGAACCACCTTTGTAAAAAGAAGAGAAGATGTCAAGTAAGAAGAATGAAATATTTTTTGGAGATACATTGAACACACTAGGTCATGAATATCAATAGTTCCAATAGTCTAGAGCATACAAGTACTATAAGTCTCTTCATCCAACTAAGAAGAAGACACACCTAATATGGACCTCAAGAATATAATTGGTAAGATGTGTTCCAAAAGTAACTGATATCAAAGAGATTATTCAATGGTGTGTATATAAATTTGTTTCTAAATGAAGAATAATTCAAATGGAAGGTCATCAACCCATTTTTGTAGCTCCTTCAACATTTTCTAAAATGTTATGACTCCCTCCACCAACTATGCGATTTAAGAGTGAGGAAACTGATGAATTTTTGAAGTAGCATAAGGGAGTGAACATATTGCTGAGAAACTATTTGGAAAATCCAACCTATAAGGTTGGTACTTCTAGAATCAAGGTAAATTTTATAAAATACCCATACATATAATTTGGTTAGCTATTTGCTAAAATTCTCGGTTTCAAAACTACTATGTTCATAACAATAAATGTTATATATTATATGCATTATGCCCTCAATTAAAATACTATCATCAATTGGGGTTATCTTATCTCAAATGGAATCTATTTCCAACTAAATAACCTCAAAAATACCCATAAATTATATATGGATTCTCACCTCATTTTCCCCATTGCTTATCGCCATGTTTTTGAATATTTTCTTGGGGAAAACATGTGGATTTTAATCTAGAACCATTTTATGAATGACGTTCAATTTTATAAAGACATAAAGGCCAATAAATTTTCTACCCAATTCACAACAATTTCATCTTAGATTTAAATTTAAGGTTAATATTCGAACATAACACATCAAGGCTATCTTTAGAGGTAAATTCATTCCTTATTGGAAAAGGGATTTATGAGTTGTCTGGAGAATTCACTGTAATTGGAATATTTGGTAGTAAGGAGAAACTTTTACTTTTACCATTTTATACATCAAATAAACTCTTTGTTGGAGAAGTATGCAAGAAATACAAAACTTGGGCCTGTTTCTCCAATGAAAAAAGAAAAAGACAATTTATACCCCTACCATGGAATATTTGGGATTGCATTGTTAAACATATAAATTACTTGAATGAGTTGGTGGGACATCATTAACATATGGGTTTAAACAAAGAAAAACTTGTTAAAGGCTTTGACCTAGATAGCAAATTCAATACACATATCTAGTTAGTGAGGTATTCTTCACACTTCATCAGAGATGAATGGTTTCAAGAAGGTGTCAAAGATAATTTGGATCTTTAGTAACTAGTGGCCTACCAAAATTCGAACAATTATAGAGAAGTAAATAGTACAAATGAGATATACAAACAACATGAAAGAGAATCAAAAAATAAAACCCTAATTGATCGACAACGTATCAAAGAAGCACTCCATCCCGAATGAAGAGAAAAACCAGTGGAATGGATACCAAAAAAACACTAGTTGGAGGATTATACGACAATGGAGATAAAAACCCACCAAGGAAAATCCTTGAGAAAACACATGTTGCATATACTGCTATAAAAAGAAAAAGAAATGTATCATCAATGGAAATAAACACATCAGAATTCCAGGAAAGGCCCCGTGTGATGGACATGGATGGGATCATTGAAGAACCTGATTGGTTTGCGTAAAGGATGTTAGAGAGGAAAGAAATAGTTGATTATGTTATGCCTTAGGATTCTTAGATATCTGAACAAGAATTTGTCACTCTATAACACATGTCTTACAATAGTGAAACAAAAAATTATTGCTAAAAATGCTTAAAAACAAGAATAAGAAGTCATCTAAGCGATGGAAATATTTGAATGATTTGGATGGAGTAGCACCATATAAAATTGCATACTTTCATGGAGCTATTGGAGATTCATTAAAATGATCAATTGAAAAAATGGAAAGAGAGAATTTGAAACTAAAGACAAGGGTAAACAAATTATAATTTTCTTTGGTACCAACACCATTGTTTCCAGAACATTTAAATACTATGCAACCTATACTTTAATTCAAGGATATCATAGAAAAAAATTCAAAATACAAAGGTTTATCAATTTTATTGCAGACTGTAAGAAAATATTTTGGTGATTGCATATACAAAATTATTGATATCGTTCAGGAAATTTGGGAGTTGTCCCAGAGTATTGCTAGTTTTTCCTCCATAATAGAAAATTTCAAAGAATATCTGTAGGAAGATTTAGCAAATGGTGAAGGATTTTTCAAGGAAGTCATAAAACAATTTTCGGCAAAATTATCAATTTCAAATGAAGATCGAAGAAAGGAACAAAAGATTCATTCTCATTACTTTATGAAGCAAATTAATGCATGTTGGTTAAGGAGAATTAAATAGTTAAGAGAAATGATAAATGAAACTAATACCCTCAGGAATAGATAGAGTGATCTATTTATTAAACTTTTTAGTATTACCAAGGAATTAAATGGTCCTAATTTATTGTTGGATACCATGATCTCAACCAAAGAATATTTAAGGCGGTAACATAAAGCACTAAAAGTTTCTTGGTCTAACAAATATTCCGAAACCATAAAATTTTCTGAGGATGACGTTGAAATATGGTTAGTTTGGTATATCAACAGAAATGATAAGGTGGACACCACATTTCATCAATGAGAGCTATATTTAAGGAAATTTGGAAGTCAACTATTTGATATTAAAACTAAACATGAAATTACCATGGCTCCTTTAAGAGAATAAATTGAGGAGGGATTTAAAAAGGAATTAATCGAAGTTAATGAACCAGATAATCAAGAAATAATTAGAGAAATTATGCCACCTCAACAACAACATGTACCTATAAAGGATCCAACCACATGCATGTAAAAAAATATGTTTTTCTCCATTATAGTGAGTCGAACATAAACTCTATCCTTTAAGTTTTTTCCTCAGTCAATTTTTTCTACAATCATTTGTCATCTTACCTTTATATTCTCGGTATTCTGTGGGATTTAGGATGATTCTTGGTTTTTATTCTTTCAATCTTCCAACTATTTTCATTTTATGGTCTGCGAGAGCCAATCTCAGTCCTGTTTGAAGGGAGAATGCATTTTTACTTTCTTTAAAGATATTTCTTTTTGTATTTAAAGACTCTTTATTATTTTTTAGATTGCAAGAGAGCTAGTTGGGATATTACATTATTGTACTCTCAAAGAATTTGATACAATGATTGAGTTACCAAATGTTTTATCTCTCATAATGTTTTTGGTGCTTTATGGAATGATAATTTAAATCTCTCTTTCTATTTGTGGTCCATTCCATGTTCTCTCTATTTTTTGTATTGTTAAATGTTTTGATGAATATTGTTATGGATATATCAATTCTTTGTATTTTGTATGCATCTTATCTATTCACATTGTAAATAGTGTACATATGAGACTCTTTTAAAATACACGTGGTCCCAAAATCTCAAGTGTTGTTTTCCTTGAATGTGGATGTAAATATTAAGTCTTGTCTTTCTCAAAATTTAGTTTTGTTTCATTTTATTTTATTGGAATCATAAGAACAAGAGGAGTACAACCTCTCTAAAATCACATGCGAATTCATATCCTTGTGAGTTTGAACTTAAAATCATAGAAAATCTTTTAGATCAATAGGTATCTGACCCATATAGGGACCAACACTAATTGTTCAGAATTTGCATCGAACTCAACTTTCCATTTCTGCAAAAAAATGGTTTTATATCTCCAGTTCCACTTTGATAGATGAATTTTACTGGCATCATCGATCCCAGTCCTCTTTGAAGGGAGAATGCATTTTTACTTTCTTTAAAGACATTTATTTTTGTATTTAAAGACTCTTTATTATTTTTTAGACTTCAAGAGAACTACTTGGGAAATTACATTACTATATTCTCAAAGAGTTTGATTAAAATCTTGAGTTACCAAATGTTTTATATATCGTAATATTTTTGGCATTTTATGGAATGATAATTTAAATCTCTCTTTGATTTGTGGTCCATTCCCTGTTATCTATATTTTGTGGTATTGTTAAATGTTCTGATGAATGTTGTGACAGATATATCAATTCCTTATATTGTGTATGCATCTTATCTATTCAAATTGTAAATATTGTATATATGAGTTTCTTTAAAAATACACCTTGTCCCAAAGTCACAAGTGTTTTTTCCTTGAATGTGAATGTAAATATTAAAAACGTCCTTCTTTGAATTTTGTTTTGTTTCATTTTATTTTCTTGGAATCATAAGAACAAGAGGAGTACCACCTCTATCAAATCACAGGGGGATTCATATCCTCATGAGGTTGACCTTAAGATCGTAGAACAATCTTTTAGATCAACATGTGTGTGACCCATATAGGGACGAACTCTAATTGTTCAAAATTTGCATCTAACTCAACTTTCCATTTCTATGAATAAAGGGTTTTAGATCTCCAGTTCCACCTTGATTGATATATTTTATTGGCATCCTCCGTATATATCATAAATAAAATGAGGAATCCTCTAGCTAATATCATACTATGGGACTTATATGGAAGCAGAATGGAAAAATTCTCAGAGGTAAAACCTTTTAGGGTTTTAGACATGATCTATTTTATATAATATCTATATCCATCTAAGTTTGATTCCTCCATGGCCACATATTTTAATGCACTCTCAAATTGTATATTGCTATCTTCCATATTCCACTTAAAACATTTCCTATCCATTATAGGCATCTGGATACCTCACATTCCCACCATCTTCAAAATCATATCCATGTCTTTACGAGATGAAATTCCACTCATGATATCTCTCGAGAAGAATCTACCAATGAAACCTCCATTCAAATAATCCTCCATAGATAAATGCAAGGGTGAGGCAAACAAATTACGTATAGTCATTTTAGACTGAGCATCTTTAAAGTTGTGGGTGGAATTGATAGCCTAGTAAGAACAAAATTTGGTTGATTTATATCTTTATTGAGAGAATAGATGAGAGAATCATCCACAAACACAAATCTGAGTAATGAATTTGAAATCCTCACACAATGATTATCCAACGAATTGGAGATAATGACATTACTTTATTTTTCCATTGACTTATTGAAATAATGCTTAAAGATTGGGGTGAGGATGAGGGTTCCTAACTAAAATCCTCAGTGCTTCCCATGTATGCTTCCCTTCTAGGGACTCTTCTCGACTACTTCCTTTTAGATAACCCTATGCCTACCACAACCTAAATTAGGATTATCTCCTACAGTAAGAAGCATGCAATTTAAACTTGAAACTGTAAGTGTAGAGAAGCTAAACCATGCAATTTAAACTTCAAACTGTAAGTGTAAGAAGTTGATTCTAACTCTGAGCATTCACACTACTCTCATTCTTACTTGTCAAAATATATACATTTTTCTTAGTAACATCACTTTTTCTAATATCATATCTATATTATTTTTATTTCTATTTAAATTTGATATTTGTTTTTATCTATAGCAGTTTTTTTTTTATATCTAAATTTAGTGTTCTTTTTTTAATTTTCTTATTAAATTTGTATATTACATTTTCCCTTTCATATATATTATTAATTACAAACATATATATTATTAATTACAAAGTTAAATTCCATATAGATTAAATAAATATGTACATAAAAGAAACCATCTAACAACAAGGTTGTGTGGCAACGTAGTCCCTGCCAATGAGGTTAGAAAGAAAATATTGGAAAATGGGGTCGAATTGTAAATGATGAAAATGTTGTGTGTAACATGTATTTCACAGAACATGGGGAAAAAGTAAATGACACTTGGCATGTAGAGTACCATTTTTTTTTTTTGAAAGTATATAACAATCTACAAATTTGTTCACAGTGGAAGAAAAAAATTGGGAATTTAAATGCATTTTTCATATGGACTGGTGAAAGATAAAAATGTATGAAGACATAAATTTAAAAGGAGATACGAAAAAAGTTTTATTTGAAATATGTAAAAAAATAAAATTTTGTTACATACTATGGAAATATTGTATGCAACATGTATATCACGGAACATGCGGAATAAGTAAATGACGCTTGGCATATAAAAATTGAAATGCATTTGTCAACATGGGGCATAAGTAAATTCCGGTTGGCATGTAGAGCACCATTTATTTTGAAATATATAAAATAATAAAAGTCTGTTACATATAAAAATTTAAATGCATTTGTCATACAGACTGGTGAAAGATAAAAATGTATGAAGAAATAAATTTAAAAGGAGATAAAAAAACAATTTTATTTGAATTATGTCAAAAAATTAAACTTTGTTACAAACTACTGGAAATTTTGAAATATACAAAAAAATTAAAGTTTGTTACATATTAATGGGAATTTGAATGCGTTTGTCATGTAGATTGGTATTGGGGCTCCCGTGGACCATTAGAGAAATATGTACAAGAAACATGACCGTAGAAAGAAGATAGAGTGCAATACCTGCAAAATAAATAAATTGAAAGGTATAACTGTTTGCGTACGCATATCTATTTAAGAAAGTGGAATAAATGGGTTGATAAACAAAGAAAGATGTGATCGGTAGACTTACAGTTAGGGTACATATGAGCCCTTTGGATATTTGTTTGCTACTGTCATTTCATTGATGTCACCAATGACTGCGGTTTCAATGATGTTGTCGACGACCACTGGAATCCTGGCAATTTCCTGTTTCCTTTCGTCGATGGCCTGTTTCAATTGCCTTTCGATCCATTCTTGAATGTATCTTCTCATTGGGGCGATGTTGATGTCATTCTAGATTTTTATGTTGAAAATATTGTTTAATAATTCCTGGAAGTCGTTAGAAAGATTACAGAGCGTGATAAATTTCCTCATTTTTTACTGAATATTTGACTAGCCAGTCATCGATGTGAGCTTGATCAAAGTGAAGGATGCTGTAAAACTTTTCCAGAGACAAGTCCTTAAACCTAGAAATCTATTTATCTAACTCTTGCCTAGTTAAGGGCAAGGAGTTTTTGATTAAGTCGGGGTCTTGGAAGTCATTGATTTTTCCGGATAAGTCTATTCTTGACAACCTTGTGAATAATTTATCTTTCTTCAATATGGATTGTTCACATGAATGAACAATGAGATGCATATTCTTCACCTTTTCTTTCCAACATGTATTCAATTGGCTGATCTAGTTTTTGGATGGAAGATCTTGTTCTCTTCTTTTTGTTTCTGTCATATTGTTTACAATGGTCCCAAAAGGAAGGACCATTTTTAAAAATACATTTTATTCATCTTTTAACTCTTCTTGCAAATGTTCGAGCAAACTATGTGCCATGGTTCCAAGGGAAGTGATGGTTTGTGATGTTTTACACACCTCCGTAACTAGTTCCATTATTTTCTTGATATTATTCTCCACATATCCTATACAGGATTCCAACACGGTGGAGGATGCTTTTACGTTGGCTGCAGGGGTGGTAGGCATGGCTATTGCCAAAGGATTGACAAGCAATGGCATAGGAACAAAATCCTCTTCCAATTCCTTGACCCGATCCTTCAGTCTAGAATTATCGGTCCCAATGCCTCCAATGGAATCATGAAGTGCTTCTCTAGTCGTGGTGTGAAGTTTAAAAATTTGGGACAGCCACATGTTGGCAAGGGAAACCTTTGAACGAGATTTCCATTTCTTAATTTTAACATCTTTTTTCTCAATTATGAATTTTTTGGACTGGCTATCAAAAACAACGCTTTGGAACATGAAGGATTCATATTCATCAAAATTTTCAGTAACAGATATGTCCATTGGACAACTATGTTGGATGTCATTTCTGAGCTAATCAAGGAAGTGGAACATGCTATCCATATCATTGTCAAGTTCCATGTTCTCACTCTAAATTTCTCGCTCTTCTGCCTGTCCCACATTTTTTTTCTCTTCTTCTCTATTGGAAGATTTTGAGAACTATCAATTTTATAGTGAGGAGGGTCATTATTTCCTCCTCCATTTGAAGAACTTTGAGTTTCTTTGTTTCTGTGGTGGGTCATTGGAGTGATGCTCTGGGATGTTGTACTTTTTGGAGTGTTATTTGTCGATTGAACACTCTTGTCACCAGGGCCTTTCCGCTGTTGTGTGTATAATTTAGTGCAACTTTTCACTGTGTCCACATCGTCGGTATCAAAGGAAGGAGTGTTGTTTCCACTGTCTCTATTTTCGTTTAGGTATTTTTTTTAAAAACAATCGCCGACGCTAAGTGTTTGTAAATGTTGTCGAAAAATATTATAGGGGTCAAACCCTCTTATGATTTCATCATATCTAAGGTTGGAGATGCTATAATGTGCTATGAATTCCTCAATTTTCTTGACATTTTTCAAAACGAACTCCCCTACATTCCAAGGCAGAGGAATAAACTATTTTGTTTTCTTCTTTTGCAACAGATGAAACTAGTAATTGTATTTCCATGCTACCTCTGCAACAAACATTTTGTCTGTAATGTGACATGGAAGGAGAGAAGGTATTTCCATGGAGCCAAAAATTCTTATGACAGTGCAATTATCCAAACGTTCGAGTGTCCCCTTCCCGTGCAAAAAAATGGTTGCATGTTCAGATATGTAGGGAGCATCTTCTCTTAACAAAAAAACTTTGAAAATAGACATGAAGCCATTAAAAAATTCATAGAAACAGTGGGAATCCTTGTGCGACCAAGCGTTGGAGAACCATAACAGAGGAACGCCACGAGGGTGAGAAGAATTTATTTTTCAAGAAATCCTTCGAATTGAGTTATCAAAATCCCTGAACACAAGGAGTGCATAGGAAATCGAAATCCTTTAAGGATCAAGCTCAGAAGGGATAACACTTTTCATAAGTGTTGACAAGATCTGAGAGTCAGAATCGTAAGAGGAGAAAAGGTCGAGACCTTTGAAGACTGAGAAATCTTCTAAGTCAGAAGAAATCAGAAAATCAGAAGGAGGAGAGACAGTGGTCATTGGATCACAACATAGGAGATCAATAGTCATCTGATCAAAATAAGGTGCATGAGCCTTAGCACTTAGAACACATAGGAAGGAGAACTTACCAAAGTCCCAAAGTAGTTTGGGACCATCCATCGTCTGGAAAGTCAAGTGGTGCAAGATCCACAGCTCCATAAGTTTGTGGACAAGGAGGGGCTGAAACAACTGAAGCATGATACTGACCATTGATCACCAGAAGGATACGTGTCAGCAGATCAACAACTTCCAGAAATATATTCTAGAGTTTTTGAGTTGAGAACTAATACTGTCGAATCCCAAAGATGTGAAGTAACCTTCAGCTATCCGATCTAAGAGGAAACGCGACAGAAATCCACATACGTTGAGGGGAAGTGAAGTTTGATATTTGATATCTTAGAAGTCCAGAGACCCAAAGGATATCTCAACCGCTGATTGAGAAGAGGGCCACATGACCGTTGATCCAGTTCAAAGGTCAAACATCTGAAGTAGAAGCAGGGCCATTGATGGAGTAGGACAAGTGTTCACAGATTGTCAACTTCGGAAGATTGACGTATGAAAGAGAGAGGGATTTGAGAGCTAAAAATTTCGAAGTCTGGAGAAGCAAAAGGATCATAGCCATTGATCCGAGGAAGACACATGTCAGTGGATTATATACTTTGTATAAAATCCATTGAAGGAAAGGGTGAAGTTTGAGAATTCTGAAGTCCAGAATTCCAAAATGATCAACACCATCGGTTGAAGAGGACACATGGAAAAGATCTAGTATTGCATATAAGGAAATGTTTGAGAGTTGAAACTCCTGAAACCCAAATCATGAAGAAAATCATATCCATTGATTCAGAAGGGTAAGATCTATTCCGTAGATTTGGAAAGGGAAAATCTGAACCCCTAGTTTAGAAGTATTGTCAAGATAGGGAGATCGTCGGTCCCGTAGCATTGTGGGGACATGAGTTTCATGAACTTTAAAACATTGAGGGTGGGCTGCAATCACGTGGTGACATGAGGTCATTTCCCAAGGTCACATCAAGAGGGATCTTATCAGAAAAGGAGCTAATGCCCAGTACTCTGAGATTTCACAGGAAAGCGAAAGGGAAGGTTGCGGGTACCATAAGACCTACATCAAGAAGCCAAAAGGGCCTGTATTTAGATACATAAGGAGACCATTAAGGTTTCAGAGGGTCATTTGACTCAAGAATCATATATCTTTGACCGATAGGTCATGTATCCCTACAGGGAAGTAGGGGCTGCATCACATTTCCTATGTATACCATTTCATGGTATTGAAATGGTATTCAATGATATGGATAGGCAATGGTATTTCCTATGTAAACCATGGAATACCATGCAATTGCATGTGTTTGCAATGTTATGCAATGGTATGCAATGACAATACCATTTTCTATGCATACGATTGCATAACATTGCAATACCATGCAATAATATGCAATGGTATGCGAAGGAAATACCATTTCCTTCACATACCAATGTTATCCATAGGCATTGGTATTGGCAAGTTTCATACCATTTCATACCATTGCATGGTAATGAAATGGTATGCATAGGAAATGGTATTGCCATTACATACCATTCCATGGTATTGGAATAATATGAAATGGTATGCAAAGGCAATAACATTGCCTATGCATACCATTTCAATACCATTGCAATAAAATTGCAATGGTATGCATAGGCATTGGTATTTCCTTTGAATACCATTGCATACTATTGCATGGTATTGCAATGGTATTCATAGGAAATGGTATTGTCATTGCATACCATTGCATGGTATTTCAAACCACACAATAGTATGCAATGGTATTTCCATTTCATACCGTTTCATGGTATTGCAATGGTATGCAATGACAATACCATTTCCTAAGCATTCCATTGCATACCATTTTAAGGGAATAACATTACATGGTATGCATATGCAATGACATTGCCTATGCATACCATGCAATGTTATGCCTATGGAATGTTATGGAATGGTATGAAAAGGATATACCATTTCATATGGATACCATTTCATAGCATTGCAATGGTATGCATAGGAATTGTTATTGCCTTTGCATACCATTACATACCATTGGATCATATCGCAATGGTATGCATAGGAAATGGTATTGCCTTTGCATACCATTGCATATTATTGCAATACCATTTCCATGGTATGCAATGACAATACCATTTCCTATGCATACCATATCCTATGCATACCACTGCATGCCATTGTAATACCATTAAAATGTATGCAATGGTATGCAAAGGAAATATCATTTCCTATGCATACCATTGCATATCATTTCATGGTATAAAATGGTATAAAATGTTATTCATAGTAAATGGTATTTCTGTTGCATATCATGACATACCATTACATGGTATGCATAGCCAATGGTATTGCCTATGGATACCATTGCATGTTATGCAATGATATGCAAAGGAAATATCATTGCCTATGCATACCAATGGTTTGCATAGGCATTGGTATTGTATTTTCATACCATTTCATACCATTGCATGGTATTGAAATGGTATGCAATTGTATGCATAAGAAATGGAATTTCCATTGCATACCACTACATGGTATTGCAATGGTATGCAATGGTATGAAAATGAAATAACATTTCATGTGCATATCATTACATACCATTGCAATGGTATGCATAGACAATAACATTGACTATGCATACCATTGCAATGGTATGCAATGGTATGCATATGAAATGATAGGTTCATTTCATATCATTGCATACTATTGCATGGTATTGCAATGGTATGCAATTGTATGCAAAGAAAATACCATTATGCATACCATTGCAATGGTATGCAATGGTATGCATAGGAATTGGTATTTCCTTTTCATACCATTGTAATGGTATGCAATGGTATGCACAAGAAATGGTATTTCCTTTGCATAGCATTGCATATTATTGCAATACCATTTCCATGGTATGCAATGACAATACCATTTCATCTTCAGCATACCATTGCAATACAATGCAATGGTATCCAATTACCTATGCCTACCAATGGTATGCATAGGCAACAATATTTCCTTTGGATACGATTGCATGGTATTGTAATCGTATGCATTGGTATGCATAGGAAATTGTATTGCCTATGCAAACCGTGCAATGGTATCCAATGGTATTCAATGGCAATACCATTGCCTATGAATACCACTACATAACATTGCAATACCATGCAATCATATGCTATGGTATGCAAAGGAAATACCATTTCCTATGCATACCAATTTTATCCATATGATTTGGTATTTCCTTTGCATACCATTGCATGGTATTGTAATGGTATGCAAATAAAATAACATTGCCTATGCATACCATGTTTTGCAATGGTATGCAACGGTATGCAAAGGAAATGTCAATTCCTATGCATACCATTGCAATGGTATGCATTGGCAATGGTATTTCCTTTTCATACCATTGCAAAGGCATACCATTACCTTTTCAATGGTATGCATAGGAAATTGTATTGCCTTTGCATACCCCATTGCAAAGGCATACCATTGCATGGTATGTATAGGTAATACCATTTCCTATGCATGCCATGTAGTGTTATTCCTTTACAATGGTATGCAAAGGAAATGCCATTTCCTATGCATACCATTGAAATACCATGCAATGGTGTGAAAATGCAATACCAATGCCTATGGATACCATTGGTATGCATAGGCATTGGTATTTCCTTTGCATACCATTGCATACCATTGCATGGTATTGCAATGGTATGGAATGTTATGCATAGGAAATGGTATTTCCATTGCATACCATTGCAAAGGAATACCATTTCATGCTCTGCATAGGCAATGGTATGCGTAGGAAATGGTATGCAATGGTATACTTGTGAATCCCTAAGACAACTACCACTAAAACCCTAAGACAAATAAAACCCTAAAAATAACCTTCAAATGGTATGCATACTAGTGGTATGGATACTTTAGAATCTCTAGGACAACTACCACTAAAACTCTAAGACAACTAAAACCCTAAAAATAATATATAAATGGCATGCATACTTGAGAATCCCTAAGACAAGTACTACTAAAACCCTAAGAAAACTAAAACCCTAAAAATAACCTTTAAATGTTATCCATACCGTTGAAATACCATGGTATGAATACTTTAGAATCCCTAAGGAAACTACCACTAAAACCCGAAGACAACTAAAACCCTAAAAATAACCTATAAATGGTATGCATAGGCAATGGTATTGTCATTTCATACCATTGAAAAGGAGTACCATTGTATGGTATGCATAGGCAATGGCATGCATAGGAAATGGTACAGAATGGTATACTTGAGAATCCCTAAGACAACTACAACTAAAATCCTAGAACAACTAAAACCCTAAAAATAACCTATAAATGGTATGCATACCAATGGTATGGATACTTGAGAATCTATAAGACAACTACCACTAAAACCCTAACACAACTACAACCCTAAAAATAACCTATAAATTTAATGCATACCAATGGTATGGATACTTGAGAATCCCTAAGACAACTACCACTAAAACCCTAACACAACTAAAACCCTAAAAATAACCTATAAATGGTATGCATACCAATGGTATTTATACCAATAGTATGCATACTTGAGAATCCCTAAGACAACTACCACTAAAACCCTAAGACAATTTAAACCCTAAAAACAACCTATAAATGGTATGCATACTTAAGAATCCCTAATACAACTATCACTAAAACCCTAAGACAGCCAAAACCCTAAAAATAGTCTATAAATGGTATGCATACCAATGGTATGCATACTTGAGAATCCCTAAGACAAATACCACTAAAACCATAAGACAACTAAAACCATTAAAATAACCTATAAATGGTATCCATACCAATGGTATTCATACCTGAGAATCCCTAAGACAACTACGACTAAAACCCTAATAAAACTAAAAACCTATAAATGGTATGCATACCAATGGTATAAATAACCTATAAATGGTATGCATACCAATGGTATAAATAACCTATAAATGGTATGCATACTTGCGAATCTCTAAGAAAACTACCACTAAAACCCTAAAAATAACCTATAAAGGGTATGCACACCAATGGTATGCATACTTGAGAATCCCTAATACAACTACCACTAAAACCCTAAGACAACTAAAACCCTAAAAATAAACTATAAATGGTATGCATACTTGAGAATCCCTAAGACAACTACCACTAAAACCCTAAGACAACTAAAACCATTAAGATGACATATAAATGGTATACATATCAATGGTATGCATACTTGAGAATCCCTAAGACAACTACCACTAAAACCCTAATACAACTAAAAACCTAAAACTAATCTATAAATGGTATGCATACCATGGTATGGATACCAATGGTATGCATACGATGGTATGCATACCATTGCAATACCATGGTATGCAATGGTATGCATACTTGAGAATCCCTAAGACAACTACAACTAAAACCCTAAGACAACTAAAACCCTAAAAATAACCTATAAATAGAGCCCCTCTCGTGGATGATACACAATTAATTTCATGTAAAAGTGATGGCTTGCTTGAGAATCAATACAGTGTGAGAGAGACAACTTGAAATAGTTGCAATTGTTAGCAAGTCAATGTACACATTGTGCAGGTAATGAAACTATATCATCGATATCAAATTTGGAAATTCATTAGTATCTTTTTCAAGTTTTACATTTTGAATATTGCATTATTGATTTTCTATAATATGTATTATACTAGCAAAACCACATAAAAGTAGTTGATCTACATCAATCTATTTATCGAAGATGCATAATTTACCCACTCACATGTGCTAATTTTCTATTAGGTTGGAGGAAGGAAAACATGCAAGGCATTACTTTCTAGATAAAATTTTGGTAGCATATCATTGCTGAATAAATGTTATTAATAATTGATGGGTTGAACACAATTTACATATACCCACTACACAATCTAAACAAACATTTGCATTAATGAGTCCTTCACTAGTATTTTTAGCAATTATGAAGGGTTGCACATAAATCAAATGATTTTATATATGTGATGCATAGAAAGAGATGAATATTGTGTGTTCCCTAGAAAATAACATTGATCTCAAATGTGTGTGCCCATAAACTATTACTTAATTCATAATGCAAGTATTTATAATATCTTTATAAACAAATCAAGGTATTGATACACATAAGATTCATACACTTTGAAACTCATATATTTATAAACATCAAATGTAGAAACAATGAGATTCATAAAAAACATGCCATGAAATGTATATGTATATATATATACTCAACATCGTCTAAATTGTACATTTTTTACAAAATGACAACTCGTTCCGAGTATACAAGTGCCCTAACATTAAAAAAAATCTATATCATAGCCTAGATACGATATGGCAGTAGTTGGTCAATCATTGACCATTACCACCCTTTCCACCCTCAGGAGCATATTGGAAATTTATCTTTCTTCTCTTGATCGATGATGCACCTTCAGAGGTTCTATGCCTTGGCATGCTTTGATGCTCTAGAGACTGCACAAAGAATAAACAATGCTATAAGTTTTTTCTTCAGTGAATTAATATACATACAAAATGATACTTTGTAATTTAACCTAAGACAACTCACTGCATATGAAACTATCAATCGTGAGGGTGTTACCCTCCTTCGTGACCCCAATCTCTCTGCAATGCCACCCTACATCAGTTACATGCATCAAGTCAAGAAAATTAAGAAAATATGTAGAAGATAAATTCATGAAACATATAAATTTTTTATGAATGCATTATATCACTGTGAATATAACAAGAATTGATGGAGATTCACTGATAGATGGAGCACTAGGTTGTACAACCTATTATGACACAACCTCTAATGTGGCAGTCTCTGTCGATGAGGCCGAAAGTGGTGGTGGGGTGGGTAGTATACAGGTGGGTTGTGATGGACCCTCCTAGGTTGTACAAGTGATTCTAGCACACTAGGCCTAGAGAAAGGTAACCCAGAAGCAACACCCAGGTTCCCAGGGGGTGAAATACTACTATAACTAGCAAATATATTGACGACTTGCATACATATGAATAAAATTGAAATATTAGTACCAAACAGTAAAATTGAAAACAATAAACAAAAATAATTTGAGAATTATACGATATTAAAATTTACACATGATACCTGTGATGCCGATGACTTGATCATCCTAGCTCTGGAATCATATGGTGCCAAATACTTTAGAAAAAAGAGAACATATAATTTTTTTTGAGAATGACATAAAATAATGAAATGACTATGTTGAATCTATCAAATGTGATACATACCTACGTGTACGGTGCACCCAATGAACATGCCACCTCTACTGTTGCATAAGTGGTTGGGCTAGGAACTGATGCATCCATAGGTGTAGAGGGTCTACTGCTGGGGTGCAAAAACTACAAAACGACATACAATCAAATATCTATATAAATACACAAAATACAAAATAAATATATAACTATGAAGAAAAAAAAGAGGGTTTAGATATTAGACTCCTCGATGAAGTTATGTTGTCCAATGGACTCTATAGGACCATAACATCTCTTCATGAAACTGGAGCATCTGTGAGGTTCACATGGATGGATTATATGTCCATGTTCCCTCTCCTCACAATACTCTCTCGTGCATGCTGATGCTCCAAATCCTCCATCAATGTCACTGGCATGCACCTCTCATCGAGATAGTGAAACAAAGCTACTATGTTGCACTAGGCTATGAGTCAATGATGATATGGCTAGCTGTACTTGTTGCAAGTTCTTTGCAATAGGAGGATGCTTGGTAGGTGGGGTCAGGCCTTCGCCTAGGGAGATGGGTACCTAACGAGGGGTTGATCCTAGCCTTCTCTCGGTCCCGTGTGGACCTTCGGCCCACCCCCTAGAAGTCACTAATGTCAAGGTAGTTGATATTCTTACCCATAATAAAGTCAACGCATAATTTAATCATAAAATATAAGGGAATTTACCTGTTATTGCAGGGAGGTTTATTGAAAACCATGTACCACTTATCCATCCAGTTTTGACTAATCTGGGGATGGATGCACCAGGCCATGGATATGCATTTCCTGGTCAATGGTAGTTCTTGTCCATTTCTAGGATCCCTAAAAATAGATAATATTTGTTGTTTTGAATTGCCCAATTCTTTGATTTGGTTTCTATCCAAACCAGTGCTATAATACTCATACATTATTTCCCTATAGTCAGAAATATATGTCAATTTACCTTGGCCACTTGCAATGGACTGCACAATGACGTCCAAAGAAGTGGCCAATGAGACTCTGCTAGGTTCTCTAGTCTCCCTTAACTATTCCTCAAGGTTTCTTAATATCACCAACCATTCATCAGTTTCATTGTTTACATTATGTGGTGGTGGTGGTGGGTTTGGTTTTGTTCTTCTTGGTTTTCTTGTGAGGGGTTTAAATTGTCTTGGGGTTCCATTTTATTGTATATGCTGCAATATAACATCCATGACATGTAAATTAGTTTACTTTTTTATTTAAAATACTAAATTACAATTTTTTTCAATTTAGATTATTGGGAGCAAAATACTAAATTAGAATGACTGAATTGTATTAAAGTTAAGAAAAATGTAACTTACCTGGACACACGGTGGCGGTGGCGGTGGAAATATCAACATTTTCTTCCTCCTCTCTTCACTCTATTTTCCCAATGAGAAATGCGAGCACGATTTGGTGCACAATATGAAAAAAATCGCTCTCCAGCCATTTATACAAAACACCAACAAAAGCGCATACATGTTCTTAAGAGCATGGATGCTCTCTTACTACTTAACCTATGTGGAAATCCATGTGGAGGTTCAGCTATAGTCGAACTTGTAGCTGTAGGAACATGTGCACGCTCCTAGGAACACACACATGTTCATGCAAGTGTGCATTCTTGTTCATGGACTTGCCACTTTTTCAACCACAAACTTCTTGCACTCACCCTTTGTAATATACCAGATATAAAATGTATGCTGAACAAAAATAAAATGCTAGAAATGGAAAACTAACAACAATATAACCAGAACATTCACCACAATAGCACTGAAATGATATGAGAATAATAACAGAAATAACACTTTGAATCTGAAAGCAATGTTCACGGGCCTCTTCGAGGGGGAAACCTCTAGTTGAGTAGAGCTCTATTAAAATAATATCCAAGATAGGGTTCTCATACCCTCAACTCCTATTTATACTAAAAATAAGCATCTAGAGCCTAGAGGAAGATCCTTCTAGAAGCAGAAGCTTCTATTAGGTCTTTTTACATCAGCCTTATTTTATTTTATTGAAAGGCCTTATTAATATTGACATTTATTACATCTGAATATATTGTTCTACCTATGTGTGGGTTAGGACCCTAACATGTCCCCTTAAAAACAACCTTGTCCTCAAGGCTTGAGATGAGGAAATTGTTGCAGAATGGTAGTTGGTTCCCAAGTGGCATCTACTGGAGTTGTATCTTTCCACTGGACTAGCACTTCCATGATGGTTCTCTAATGTAGGCAACACTCATGCTGGTCCAAAACTGCTTCGGGCTGTAGCCAAATGGATCCTTCTTCAACTAACTCTGAAAGGTTGGTTTGAATTTGGCACTTAGCGCCAATCACCTTCTTTAATCATGAAACGTGAAAAATAAGATGTAGCTTTGAATGGCTAGGCAAAGATAACTGATAGGCTATTTGTCCTACATCATTGAGAATGGTATAAGGACCATAAACTTTGGGTTCTAGCTTCTGAAAATGCTCGGCCTTGAGGGAAGTTTGCTTGTATGGTTGCAGTCGAAGAAACACCTGATCTCCTTCTGGAAATTGACGTTCAGAGTGACCTTGATCTGCTTATTGCCTCATGTGATTTTGTTCCATGAACACATTCTCTTTGAGGGTATGAAGAATAGCCTCTCGAGCTGTAAGTGTTAGGTCAACCACCTAGACCTTCGAGGCACCTGGTAAGTATGAAAGAACTGAAGGTGGCTTCTGTCCATATACCGCTTCAAAAGGAGTCGTGTGTAGCTATATGGTATGAAGTGTTGTACTACCATTTATCTCGGGGTAACCATTGAGCCCACTAATTTTTCTTTTCCGAGGTAAAACACCTCAAATATGTTTCCAAACACTTGTTGACAACTTCCATTTGGCCATCAGTCCGGGGATGATAATCTGTGATGAGATGCAATTCGGTGCCTTGTATATTGAACAGTTCTTGCCAAAAATTGCTTGTGAAAGTTGGGTCACAATCAGAAACAATAGAGTGTGGCATGCCATGAGGCTTGAAGACCTGATCCATGAAAATTTGAGCCACCGTGGATGCTATAAACGGGTGTTGAAGGGCACATAAATGAGCATACTTGGAAAGGCGATCAACAACCACCATGATGACTAATTTATTTCCCGATTTGGGTAAGCCAGTAATAAAATCCATAGAGATATCCTTCCAAATAGTAGGTGGAATAAGGAGCGGTTGTAGTGTGCCTGGAGATTTGACTGTTTCTCCCTTGTTGCATTGACACACATCACATTCAACGAAAAAATTACGAATGTCTTGTTTCATACCATCCCAGAAAAAGAAACGTTTGACTCTGTCATAGGTTTTGGTGAACCCAAAGTGCCTTGCTGTGGGTGTATCATGAAGCTCAGAAAGTACCATGGATTTAAGCTCTGATTGAATACTTAAATACAAACAACCTTTGTATCAAAGTTCATCCTAGATCCAAGAGTAACCTGGGGAAGCTGGAGCATTGGACTGCAATTGTTGGATCAACTGCGAACTTTTGGGATCTTGTAGCCATTCCTGGCGAACGACTTGGAGCCAATCTAGTACAATGAATGAAAGAGAAAAAAGGGATCCTTCATCTTCATATTTTTGGGAAACTGCATCCACAACCACATTGTCTTTTCCTTTCTTATAAATGATCTCATAATCATATCCAAAGAGATTAGTCACCCATTTTTGTTGTTCTAGGGAGGAAATGCATTGTTCCAGAAAATACTTGAGGCTTTGATGGTCTATCTTAATTTGGAAATGTTTCCCCAATAGATAAGGGCGCCACAAATCAATGACATGCAGAATAGCCAACATTTCCTTTTCATAAATGGATTTTCCCAGATTTATTTCAGATAGTTGCTTGCTAGTAAAGGACAAAGGTCGACCCTCTTGCATAAGGACAATGCCAATTCCTTTCCCTGCGGCATCACATTCCAACACAAAGGTATTTGTGAAATTGGGAAGGGCGAGGACTGGAGTGGTGAACATGGCCATCTTCAAGGTTTGAAAAGCTTGGGTAGTAGCTAGAGTCCAAGTGAAAGAGTTCCTTTTGAGGAGAGCAGTGAGAGGTGCTGCAATCTTCCCATAATTCTTAACAAACTTGCGATAATACCCTGTTAAGACTAGAAATCCATGCAAGCTCTTAAGATTCTTTGGGCGAGGCCAGTCTTGCATAGCTTCAATCTTTTTAGGATCCACCCTGATGCCATCCTTGCAAACCAGATGACCCAAGTATTCTAATTCAGAGGGGCCAAAAGAACATTTAGATTGTTTCAGGAAAAGTTGGTGCTGAGAGAGTAAATGGAGAACTCGATCCACATGAGCAAGATGGTCTATCTAGGTTTTTCTATAGATGAGGATATAATCAAAGAAAACTAAGACAAAATGGAAGAGAAAAGGACAGAAGACATCATTCATGAGGCATTGGAAGGTGGAGGGGGCATTACACAAGCCAAAGGGCATGACCAAAAACTCATAGTGGCCCTCATGAGTTCTAAAGGAAGTCTTGGGAATGTCTTCATATTTCATACATATCTAGAGGTAGCCCGAATGAAGATCTAGTTTAGTGAAGAATTGGGTGCCACTCAATTCATCCAGGAGGTCATCAATGACAGGAATGGGGAATTTGTCTTTGATGGTAAGTTTGTTGAAGGAATGGAAGTCAGGACACATTCACTAAGAACCTTCTTTCTTCAAGACCTTGACCACAGGAGAAGAGTAGGGGCTCGTACTAGGGTGGATAATGCCTGCATTAAGGAGTTCCTGGACCATTTTCTCAATTTCATTTTTTTGGGAAAAGGGGTGACGATACAGACATATATTGGGAGGAAGGATTTCGGGTACAAGGGGAATGGAATGATCATGAACACCACGGGAAGGAGGGAGTCCTTGGGGAGTGGAAAAGACCAATTGATGTCTAGAAAGGATGGCTTGGAGGTCTTGTAGGACCGAGGGTGTCTTTGTTTCTTGTATGGCATGGAGTTGGGTGATAACACGAGAATGTCCTTTTTTGAGCATCTTTTCCATGCTATGGGAACTAATGATCTCAAGTGAACTGACGTTGATGCCTTGAAACTTATATTGGTGGCCCTCTTGGTTGAGTTGCATGGTTAAGTATTTAAAATCCATGAGAATGGGACCCAAATTCCTTAGCCAGTCTGCACCCAACACAATGTCACAACCTCCCATGTCGATAACAAACATATGGGATTTCATGGTGTAGTCACCAATTTGGAGACACACATTTTCACAATACCCTCCACATCTCATGGAACCACCATAGGCAATCATGATTTGGAAATTATTGATGGCATGGATGTAGAAATGAGTTTCTTGGGCATTGTGGTGATGAATAAAATTATGGGTGCTTCCACTGTCAACCAAAATGATGAACTTTCGATGCTTGATGTAACCAATTAGATAGAGGGTTTGAGGAGCAAAGAAGCCAATGAGATCATTGAGGGAAATGATCGGTTCTACTTCAGGAGGGTCTGAGGGAGGGCTTATGTCAGTGGATTCAAGTGACTTATACACAATGGGAGTTTCTACATCCTCTTCTGAAATATCCTCAGAGATGGCCATAAAAAGTTTTTGTTCTTTACACTTGTGGCCTAGGAAATATTTTTCATCACAGTTATAACAAAGGCCTTTGAGTTGGTGTTCAGCCATTTCATCCCTAGTCGATTTTTGGATCTTGAGTGGAGCAGAGGGAGTAGTGGGATTTACTGTTTTAGGGCGAGGGATAAAGGAGGGTTTTCGGTTTTGAGAAGATACAACCTATTGTGCTTCTTTAGCTCTTTTAGTAGCCTCCACCCAACTCTGAGGCCGAGCCATGAGGACATGGGCCCGAATCTCATCCTTGAGGCCGCTGATAAAAAACTCTTGGAAAAAGGCATCAAACATGCCCTCTGTTCTAAAATCTAGGCGCTCAAAGGAAACTATAAAGTCTTCCATTGTTCCTAATTGTTTCAACTTTGTCAAACGACCCAAATGGTTGGTTTTAGTGTCAAATCATTCCTAAATCTCTGCCACAAAGTGTGTCCAAGAAATATACCCTTGAAAATAAGTTTTTCTCCATTGCCACCATTGCTAACATTCTTGATCTATATGGAGAACACGATACCGGAGTTTGGCCATGTCATATGTAATGTCTTATAAAGAGAAATAATGTTCCATTTGGGTTACCAAACCAGTGGGGTCCGAGCCATCAAATTTGGTCACATCCACCCATGGAAGGCGCAGGTCATGTTGAAAGTGATGGTTATGAAAGTTATGGGAATGAGAGGAATGTCCACCTTCAGTCTATGGAGGTGAGGAAGAGGAAGGGTTATCTATAGGGATGTGTAGTTTGGTGCAGAGTTCCAAAAATACTAATTCAAGCTGGGTGGTGAGGTCTTGCTTGAATTCCTCCATTGAGGACTGCATGGTTGTATTGATGGAGACGACATTGGAACTGAATTGTTTCACTTCTTTTTGGGTCTCTATGAGACTAGATTGCAAGGTGTTGAAGCAAACTTCCAAGTCTTGGCTACGGGTATGGGCCGTGAGGATGGGGGAACTGAAAAGGAGTGGGCGGGGTCAATTCTTTTTCCGAAAAATGATATGGATGAATGTGATAAGGGAGAAGAGATGAATCCAATGGAATAGGTCTTAAATAACGGTGAAAAGTTTTCTAGAGTTTTTATTTTTATTTTTCATTTATTTTTTTACACTTGCGGAGTTATACTCTGGCCTTAAAAATACTGCATAGAGGAAATTCCCAAATGCTTAATCCGAAAGAAATGTGTATTTACTTGACAACTCGAACACAGTTGTGTGGCAATAGATCTTGTTTGTTTTAATTTGTTTGTGTTTCTGTCCTCAAGGGTTAGGTATTCAAGGGTTCTACAGTCAAGGGTTTTCCCTGTGCTATATCTCTCTGATATACGTGCAGGGTCCAACAATAGTACACGTCCTAATATCTCAGGGCACTAACTAAGGAGGATAGAATGTACCCTTAGCTATACTACTCGACTACTTAGGTACTAGAGAGTATCTTCTCGAGTGTTGTTCTCGGTGACACTATAGCAGTCAAGTGGCCGATCAGTTTACCTAAAGAAGACTTCAGGTAATCTAGGCCGATCCATACACAGCTGTTGTCTGATGAACTACCACTCGAAGGGGTACCAACAGGGGTTACAAGGGTGGCCAACATATATGCGCTTAAGTACCACTTGTATTTCCTGCGTGTATGAATCCCTCAACCACAAGTTTATGTGCGTAAGGACAGATCTCTATGACTTAAAGACACCGGAATACGTCTCTACCCTGAAAAAAATTTAACCCACACTCTCTGTCGAGGAAAGTACTCTAATACCACTTGTAATATACCAGATATAAAATGTATGAAAAACAGAAATAAAATGCTAGAAATGGCAGAATAACAACAATATAACCAGAATAACACTGGAATGATATGAGAATAATAACATAAATAACACTTTGAATCTGAAAGCAATGTTCATGGGCCTCTTCGAGGGGGAAACCTCCAGTTGAGCAGAGATCTATTACAATAATATCCAAGCTAGGGTCCTCATACCCTCGACTCCTATTTATACTAAAAAGAAGCATCTAGAGGAAGATCCTTCTAGAAGTGGAAGCTTCTATTAGGTCTTCTTACATATTCCTTATTCTATTTTATTGAAAGGCCTTATTAATATTGACCTTTATTACATATAAATATATTTTTCTAACTATGTGTGGGTTAGGACCCTAACACCCTTCATTAATCTTGATTCTGTCATGGGGTAGTTAAAACAAACTTAATACAATCAATGATGGATTTGCACTTCATAGTTTATGGACCCATGGTATTTGTCATGACATTTCATATGATGAAGCTTATTTAATGGCTTGGGATAGTCCATTGTAATATACCTCATGGTATATTCCTTAGGAGTTAGACTATTGACCTATATATGCCTAGGTGGTCAATGTAGTCATGGAGTGCATAGTGTAGGCCTAATTTGGTCTAGAGAGCCAAGAATGAAGGAGCTCATAGTTGAACACTCTTGTTGAGAGCATGGAGACTCTATAATGTATTGTAACCATTTATTTATTGAATAATACATTGAGTGTGCTTTAAAGTGTGGTTTTTTTCTCTCATAAGGGTTTTCTTCAGGAAACCATTGTCTAATGCTTGTATGTTTCTATGTTATTTAGTTGCTTGCAACTGTTTTGTTTAATTTATTCACTTTATTTTATCATTGATTAGTGCAGGAAGCTATTATATGCACCATTACTTGCTTTCATTTCTTATAAGATTCTGATCACCTTATATCCAAGGTGTTAGGGACAAGTTTTTTTTTTATCTAATCTTTGTTTGAGTGGGAGCTTGTGAAAACCAAAAACTTGTTGCAAGAAAATAATAAGAATAATAAGAATTGAAATGGAGAATAATCTTGAAGCATGTGGCTTTGGAATCGAACATGGATGGAGAAGCATGGATTTGTGGGTAGATGGAAAGATCTAGCACTTGGATACCTGGACCTGTTGAGATGCATACTAAAGAACCACACTTTTATCTAAAAACACATTAGACCAAGTTGAACTTAACTAAATTCTAAGGGGAGGTATGAGTTACCTCATGTATATTCTTGTTCATTTGAATATACATGAAATATTTATGCTCTTTTTCCATTTATTTATGGAGTCCTATTCAACAAGACATGGTATTTCCACGTAGAAAAAACACCTTAAGAAACTATTCACACAACTAGACCAAAGATCCTATTCAACAAGACATGGTATTTCCACGTAGAAAAAACATCTTAAGAAATTATTCACACAACTAGACCAAAGATCGATACACTAGTGTTTTACATGGTTAAAAAACTCAAAGAGGGAAAAGATCATCCATTGAGGCAATATATTAATGCAAAAGAAGGATTGTGTACATAAAAGTTCCTCACAATTGATCTTTTGTAAATGACCATCCATTTTTTTAAAATAGAGTTCATGGACTAATGAGGTGTTAAGCCACATATAAATATAGTTTTTAGTATCGACAAGAACATGAACCATCCAATCAATTTATGTCTAGAACATATCATGACCATTGGATTACATAACTACAAATTCATGCTAATGCATACTAAAGAACCACACTTTTATCTAAAAACATATTAGACCAAGTTGAACTTAACTAAATTCTAAGTTTCTAAATATCCTAACCTCCCCCCTTAAGAAAAATTTGGGATAGGATTGAAGGATTTACAAAGGTGATACACTAGAAGAAAGGAGGCATTAGAGCCTATCCCCCCTTAATTATAACTTCCAAAACCCCTAACATAGATGGAAGTTTGGAAAACTATGATTCTATAAGAAAGTTTGTGAAAAATCATGGAACTTGATCAATTATAGGGAAACAAAGAAGTTCGAGAAAAATGATCTTAAATGAGCTTGCTAATGAAGTGCATTTTAAGCTCAATGTGTTTTCTTCATTAATGTTGAACTACATATTTGGTGGGCTTGATCGGATTGTCACACTAGAGTGCAATAAATTTGCTACTACTAAAATCCAAACTTTGAAAGGAACTGTCGAAGCCACAAGGATTATCGACTTTCATTAAGCATTTCTCGATGCTCTGCTTCTGCTGAAGAAAGAGAAAGAGCTTGTTGTTTCTCACAATCCCAAGTGATAGGTCCAAAACCAAGATTGAAAAAATATCTTGTAGTAGACTTCCAATCATCATGGTTCCTAGCCCAATTAGAATCAGTGAAACCAACCAACAAAGGAGTTCCCCTTGAATTGTAATGTATCCCAAGCTAAATTGTACCCTAGATATATCAAAGTATCCTTTCTTTTTCCTTTCCAATGGCTCTAATGAGGTGTTTTTATATATTGAGAACAAAATACCAACAACAAGGGAAATATCAAGTTGGGTATGAATCAAATATAAGAGGCTACCAACTAAATTATGTTACATAGTGGCATCTACTTCAATTTTAATACACGTAGTAGCTAGTTTGACTCTAGAGTACAAGGGAGATGGTGTTGGTTTACAATATTCCATGTCAAAGAAACAAAGAAATTCATATGCATACTTAGACTGGGAAAGGAAAATTTCTTCCTTGGTTTGCAATACTTGAAGGCCAAGGAAATAATGCAACTAACCTAAGCATGTCATATCAAATTTCTTCTTAAGCTTTAATTTCACATGGTTTTAGAGTTTGGGATCACTACCAATGATCGTACAATCATCACTGTAAAGAGCATGTATTATGAGATGGTTTTCTACGTTTTTGGTATAGCCATTGGGATCAGAATGACATCTAGTCAATTTGGTGTCAAGAAGAAATCTATCCATTTTACAAACCAATTCTAAGGAGATTACTTAAGACCGTGAAAATATTTTTTAAGGAGGAAAACAAGGCTAGAGTCATTACAAGAATATCCATGAGGTTGTTCCATGTATATTTCATGTAATCCCTATGCAACAAGGCATATTTAAAATTCATATGATGCACCTCCCATTTATGTTACATGGAAAGGGATAGAAAAAGGAATATTGGATTTATTTTGGCTAAGGGGGGAAATGTTTCATTATAGTCAATTCCTTCAACTTGAGAAAATCCTTTAAAAACTAACTATCTCTTATGTATTTCAACAATTCCATTTGATGCACACTTATTTCTATACACATAGTACATCTAACAATTTTTATTCCTTTCATAATATTTTCAGTATCCCAAGGATCATTCACCATTAAGGAATGCTATTCTTCATTCATTTTTTTGTCCCAATCTAGATGGCTAGAAGCTTCTACAAATGTTTATGGATTGTGATTCTTTGAAACTTGAGCTAAAAAAGAGACTCACTAGAAATGTGAATGTGTATGGCGTTGATCTATAGGATTGTCGACATGATCACCATTTGCTTCTCTTGTTGTATGGACCCATGTAGAAAGATATGGTGCTAGCGTAGGTTGATGTTCAATGGACCCAACTAGAGGAAGGTGACCAAGAGGAGGTGGATTTCCATCCTCATTGTCATTATATGAAGAATAAATCATAATAGCATAACTAATAGAAAAATTGGGAAGATAATTTGGCATAGACATCAAAGATGGATCGCAGGAAGAAGATGACACAAACGCCAAATTAGGATTGTGGGATGAGATATTTTCAAAAACTTAACATCTCTCATAATAATAATTTCATTGGAATGAGGTCGAAGAAGTATATAACCTTTGTCATCTTCATAATATTCAACAAAAATGCATTTCTCACTTTTAGGCTATAATGATTATCTTTTTCATAAGGAATGTGATCATATGCGACACTACCAAATACTCAAGTGTGACTTACATATGGTTTAATTTTACTCCATTCTTCTTCTTGTGTTATATTTTTTGAATCTTTTGTGGGAGTGCAATTTACTATGTAATTAGAACAATTAATAGGTTCTTCTAAAAAACGAATAATTAATCCCTTAGATTAGATCATAACATTTTCCATTTCCTTTAAGGTTTGATTATTTATCTTAGTAACACCATTTTTATGTGGTGTATATGGAACAATTTGTTTCATTTGAATGTATTGCGTAGTGAAGTAATTTTTAAATTTTATGTTAACATATTCACCTCTGTTATATTTTGTTAACCTTTGTATTTGTTGTCAATATTGTTTTTCTACAAGAGCCTTGTAGGCCATTAACATGTCAAAAAATTCACTCTTCAGTTTTAAGGAGTAAACCAAAGTGCATTTGAAGAAGCCATCAATGAAACTTAAGAAGTATTTGCACCCATAAAAAGAAAGAGAAGGAAGCATACCACACAAATCACTATGAATAAGTTGTATGAGGGTTGAGGTGTGCCAAGAGGAATGTTTGTCAAAAATTCCTTGATGATATTTGTTGAGAACATGGTCGGAATAAACACCATATCTACCATAAATGAGGGGAAGACTAATTACCATATTTTGATTACACAACTACTACAATGAGGAATAATTTAGATGACCAAATCACTCATGCCAATGTTTGAAAACACAGGTATTAAAATAGAGGATGAACACCTTCAATAACCACTCAAACAGTGAGATCAAATATCAACACATCGATGTTTTGAAGTGGTAAAAACCCTATGGGGAAACATCCATGGCCCCATCCAACATGGCCCCATTCTCACAATTGATCATTGAAAAATGACCCTATATTCTCTTTAAATAAATATAATGGACCAATCAGGTGATAAGACATGGTACACATAAAAATGCCACAGTTAAGTATCTCACCCTTGTTCGACAACACAGGTATTCCAACAGAGGACGAACACCTTCAGTAACCACTCACATAACCATATAAAATATCAACACACAAATGTTTTCATGTGGTAAAACCCCTACGGGGAAACATCCACGGCCCCAGCCAACGCGACCACTTGGAGCAGTTTATTAATGCAAAGAAAAAGATTACAGAGAGATTTTACAAGAGAGTTTCTCACAATTGATCATCGACAAATG
>ML778823.1:127409-190344 GCA_009831015.1 Picea engelmannii | reverse complement strand
GACCATCTTTATTACAAAAGTTGCAATGTTTGTTAGTATTCTTTTTATATTTTGATCCTTTGTCACCATTAGGAGCTGAAGTTATCTGAGCGGGTTTGGGACCCTTAGGTTGTTTGTTGTTGTAGTGAGGATGTTGCTTCTTGTGATACTTGGGTTTATCTTTCTACTGGGCAACTAAGGCTTTGTTGGAGGTACCTACAATGTTGATCACTCCAAGTTGTAGAAGCTTATCTTCCTCTCTAATCAAAGAAGTACAAAAGGACTCAAGAGTGGGTTGTACATAAGATTTCCCTAGAGCCTCATTCATGGCATAAAAGGTAGTTACAAACACAGAATATGAACTACCTAGCTTAGAAAGAATAAGATATATGCAACGCTCTTCTTCCATTGTTATCTCACATTCTTCACATAAGGTTCTGAGTGTTTTAAACTTAGATAGATAGTCTCCAAGGCAAGAAAAATCACTTGGACTCAAGGTCAATATTTGATTTTATAACCGTTGTGCTCGAATAGTATTGAGTTTACCAAACACAGATTCAAGCTTGTCCCAAGCTGCTTCGGGGTCATCAACTCCTTGAAGATGGTACCTTAGATCCGGAGAGATGGACATTCCAATTAGTCCACGCGCTTCGTCATTCCTATTATCCCATTCGGATTTATTATCATCATCATTGGGGGCTGTTTCCATTCCCATGGTAATCCGATACAGGCCTTTACTTCTTAATAAATATTCCATATGTGATCTCCATTGGAAGTAGTTGTTGCTGGTAAGCATGACAGTACTTGTAGAATCCATATTAAATATGTAGATAATAAAGAGTTAAAAACTGAAACTAATGATCTGGATGGAAATATATCGAAAAGTTGTGCGGTTTTAAAAAAAACGGCATTGAAAACGGACTTCCGATGTGAGAGTTATGCCCCTTTTAAAAAAAACATAAATGGTAACCAAATAACCACGTGATAGTGTAAGCTACTTTATGAAGTGACCCACTTTTATAAAGAGAAGTGGGGATCAATTTTATAATGAGGTTATCTTATAACATAAAAGTTTCATGCAAAATAACTCTAAAATAAAATATAAAGCTACTTATAGTGATTCACTTTTATACTTGAAGTGAAATGCACTTTACAATTTTTAGCATGAACTTTTTCGAACAAAAAAAAAGTAACAAAAGAGAGACTTGAACTCAAGATCTCTTACTTAATAAGGCAAGTTTTAACCAACTGATCTAGTAAGACATATTGTAATATTCAGAAGGAGGATTGGGGTTTTTGTTGTTGTTGTGGAAGACGGCCTTGGAGAGCATGCTCCAAAAAAACTCTTTTCACACAAGAAAATAATTTCGCTCCGAATTCTGACTGTAATGGTCGTATCTTGGGCAAACAAAAACCTTTTTGAGTGAAACGAAAAGTGTTACTGAATGAAAAGAATGATCTCGACGCAATGGAACAGTCCTTTCAGCCCAGAAATGTAAGAAAATGCCATAAAATGGAGATTATGCAACTCGGCTTCACGATCTCGATCTACAATAGGAGCGGTTCTTCAAACATGTTCTAATACCATGTTCGAAAAAACAGGTATTCCAATAGAGGATGAACACCTTCAGTAGCCACTCACATAACCAGATCAAAGATCAACACACTGATGTTTTCACGTGGTAAAACCCCTACGGGGAAACATCCATGGCCCTAGCCAACGCGACCACTTGGAGCAGTTTATTAATGCAAAGAAAAAGATTATAGAGAGATTTTACAAGAGAGTTTCTCACAATCAATCATCAACAAATGACCCTCCATGATCTTTAAATAGAGATCATGGACCAATCGGGTGTTAAGCCACGGATCAATGGCCGTTAAGATCGAGGAGAGTATGAACCGTCAGACCACTCTATGTCGGGAACATATCGTGACCGTCGGATTGCCTAACTACAAATGCATACTAAAGCATACTAAAGAAACACACTTTTACCTAATGACATATTAGACCAAGCAGATCTTAACTAACTCCTAAGTGTCTAAATATCCTAACAACCCTAAGTGTCGCAAGTGTCGTAAAAGTGTCATATGCACCTTGGTAAGTGTCATAAGTGTCGTCAAGTGTTGTATGCACCTTACTAAGTGTCACATGCAATTTTATATGTATTTTAACTGCTTTAAATGATCAAATAACATTTTCCATGATCACTAAGTCATATTGGAGGAAGAACCCCATCATTTCAAGGCCAGAAACACAATTTTTACTTGAAAAATCAACCATTTTTTGGGAATTTTTGAAAGGTAGCGGCCCACTGGCCATGTTGGGGGAGTGATACCCCATAGAAAAACTCCCAATTTACCTTATTGAGGGAGCGTTGATATAGTATCAACACTTTGTCTCTAACTATAGGGAAGTGTTGATTTTGGTTGGAATAAAAATTGGAGATTCCCGACTCTTTCCGAAGGCCAACTCTTGGAGATGAGGTTGGTTTGGATCGAATGATTTCCTATGGAACTATCCTAGGATCATATCCTAACATAAACGATTCACATCCTCAACCAATCCCCAAATATAATCATGTAGGTTGAACCTCCCAAGCCTATAAAAGGAGGCCATTCTAAGGTGAACAAAGGATAGATAGAGATATCAAATTTATGATCTTGGGATGCAAGAAAGGGGTTGGACGAGGGGGAATTGGAGAAGCTTTTGCAACACCATCATTGATTGGAAGTATATCTTTAAAGTTCACATCAATATACTTGGCCTATTTCCTTCAAGCTTGTGTATTATTTCATGCACTTGTCTATTGTTCTTTCAATCTTTGTAGATGGATTTGTTTAATATAATCTTGTAGAGTAGGAGTTATTTATTTATTTTTGTTGTCTATTGCATTGTAGGTATCAAGTTGTGCCAAGGAGTTTGGAGATCATGTTCAGATTGGAAGTAGCGGGAACAAACTTTGAAACTAGGTGCATCACACCTTTTCTCCTTCTCTCTCTTTCTGATTAGTTAAACTAAATTCAAAGGGATGTTAGTTTCCACTTGTTTTTTTTTGTCTTGGTATTAGGGGTTTTTACTCCAAGGGAAGATTCACCTATCCGCAGGGGAATTTTTTTGTAACAAAAATTGGCGACTCCATTAGGGAAGGACATTGAATTGTCTTTCCTTGGATTATCTAAACCTTTTCCTAGTTTTATCTTTTTTGGTTGATTATTTCTGAGTCATCCCTCTTCCCTCTGCTTCATCAAGCAATAGCCATAGTTACCAATCCAGTCTCGGTTCTCGGTTGAGTTTTTTTATTTTTTATGATTATTTTCAAGCATTTATAGGACTTGAACTCCCCCAGAGTGGCTACCAAGGCATTGGTTATATGATCAATGCTCCTTAGTGGTCTCCTAAGGAGCACTATAATGCTCTATCTCTTTCTTTTAGGGAGCATTGATCTCTTGTTTTGAGGAGATCCATGAGAAACTACCCTGTTTTGCTCAGCCCTTTGTTGGAGGTCTTTTGCCCAGAGTCTGTAATTTTTCTTGTGACTTTGTTTAGGTTGAGGCTATGGCTCCTTATCACTATTTTTGTTTTCTTGTTTGAGCTTGCAACCTTTTCCAAATTGTGATATTGATTGCCCTTGTTTTTCTTTGTTTGGTTTGAGACTTGCGAAGTTTCTAGTTATCTGATTGATTGCAAATGTCTGCAAAGGTTTGTTGGTATTAAGTTAATTTTTAAATATTTCCTCTTTGAATTATTTGAGACTTTATTCTTACCACAACCTAGATTGGATCTCTCTTTCTTGTTTCTTTTTTTGTGAAGACATTTGAGTGATTTCTCTTTCTTCCTATCATTTTTTGGATTCTTCTCTGAACTTCCTTGTATTCCTTGAATGATTGTCAATTTTTGAGTCGTTGATTGAGGGATTTATCATACTTGGTTATTTTAGTTCTCATTATCCTGTGAGTGCATGCTTTGTTTGAAATCCTTTTTTCTTCATGTATTTTGTATCTTCATTCGACTCTTTCATTTTGATTTAAAGTAATGGAGCGTTAAAGGATTTGCATTTTTTATCTTTATATATTAGAATCAAACAAAGAAGATAGTTGCGTTCTTGATTTTGGGTAGTGTAGTACATTGAATTTAGAATATTGCATTTAGAAAATTGCATTTGTGAATTGGGTGCTTTTGTTGAAAAAAGTTGAACCTCTTCTCCATCCAGTATGTAGGATTCATTGAAGAAAAATATTTCCATCTCATTATTCTGAATTCTGTTGGAGTCGAGTCTAAAACATCATAGGTTTCACTTTCTCACCCTTGAGTAAAAAACAACCCTAAAATTTATTAGACACTTTTATATTATCTGGTAGCGAACCTACATTAGCTTCAAGTATAGGGATTTGGAATAGGTTGTGAGGATAACTTTCCAAATGTATTAGACAAAGATAGAACCTTGTGCGAGGGAGAGGTAAATAAAATTGTTCATATAATCATAGTTGGGAAACCCCTCTGACATAGGGGCTAAACATGAGGTTGTGTGCGGGAGAGCAGTGGATATTTCCCCTCTGAAGCTTAACCCACATAGCGGAAAGATCCTATATTGTGGGTTCTTCTTGAGAAATGACGGTTTCATTTGGTCTCAGAGCATCATGAATCTTCAATCCGTTATGGGTTTAGTAGTATTCCAGTTCACTTGTCTTCATTTCTCTTGAATAATTTTAGACTTGTTATCCTACCCGTACGTTCCTTCCCGACTGTTGACTATACCCACCCGGAGGATGATTGCGAGTTGGTAACCTTAGTGGCCTATATCTGTAGGGTTGATACACAAGGTGATGGTAAAGGGTATTCTCTGCCATACCTGGGTTAGATGTTGGTCAAAATCACTCACGCTCCTTGGAGGGAACACTTATGGGTAAAACTGTGTGGGAACTTACACCAAGGTGTAAGTCCATTAAGAAGGTCACCAATGCAACTGATCCACTCACTATATCCCATCCCATTCCTATATTGATCTTGCGATGTTGGATTTCATCACCAACTAGTGGTTTCATTGTGGGAAGGTTTGTTTGATTGTTTGATTCTTAGATTTGTAGCATGCGATTTTTTTTTCCTTAGTGGGCCTTATGTTGATTCAATTTCATTGCTGTCAATTCTTGGGAGTACCAACGAAGGAACTCATTTTCCCAAGGAAACTTTTACCTTTCCTTCTTTTGGAAACATTGGTCCTCTGTGAATTTCCACATGTAGTCGTTTGGGACTCACCATCGGGTTACCGGTTTGGTTGTTACCCACTTTGGTGAACTCAACTTTTTCCCAGTGCTTCGAATGCACCTAATTCTTTCGATGTAAGCACACCACCCAAAAATCAACCCCATGTCAACCTTTCTCCTTCTTCACCCATCCGATCTGCTTGCCTTTCTCCTTCTTCTCCTAGTGAAATATCTAAAGCAAGTAGCTAGGTTGATAAGAAGAAGAAGAGACGAAAGGGGAAGAAGAAGAAGAATAAAAAATAGACCAAGCCTCCAACTGCATCAGGTCATGTTGAATCCAAGAAAACAACTATTTTTAATTGTGCTGGGAGTGTTGATAAAGTCAACAAGTCTAAAAAGAAGAATATTAAACCCAAATTCCCTTGCAGGATTTGTAAGGGTGACCACTTTATGAGGGATTTCCCTAGTCTCCCTAAAGTCTTAAAAATGTGGTATTCCATGTCATCAACTCCTATTGAACATGATAGTGACACCCCATCAACTAGTGACATTCAATTTTGTAAGAAGAATATAACTACCAATTTTCCTTGTATGTTATGCAAAGGTGATCATTACTATCACCTATTCCCTCGTATGGATGAGGCTTATTATCTTTTGGAAAAGATTCAACTTCCAACTTGTTATCACAAAATCTATCCCAAACCATCATTAGTTAATGGATTGGTCAATCTGGTTCCATCCACGATTAGTCTGGTTGATCATGTGGTCAATCTAGTTTCATCCTCGGTTGAACCACTAACCCAAGCAATTGATCCATTTTCGTCATCGATCAACCTGAATCTTCATCTGAAAAGTGAAACCCAAGTGATTGATCCAATTCCGTCATTGATTGATCCCACTCCTCCCTTGAAGAGTACAACCAAAGTGGTTGATCCGGTTCTTTCATCGGTCAATCCCACTCCTCATTCAAAGAGTTAGGATGTCACTCAGGTTTACCTTGTTAATATTGATTCACCCAGACATGGGGACACTCCACATGTCCCTATGGAACCCCCTTCAAGCAATCAAATGATTTCTATTAATTGGAATCATTTGAAAAAATCTCATCTTCCTTCTTACGTGCCTTTCCAAATCACTGTGCACGTTTGTGATAGGAATATTCCTAATAATATAATAGATGAAGGTTCTTCTATTAATATCTCATCGATGAATGCTTAGCAGGATTTTGGTTCCCCGCAGCTTGTGCATGTGACTCGGAATGTATTGACCTTTTACAAAAGAGTTAGTCAACCTTTAGGGTTCCTTCCTCATTTTCCAGTTACTTTGGGAGGAAAAACAGTTTACGTCTATGTGAGGGTAGTTCATGACCCCTTGGAATTTAACCTGCTCCTCGGGTGAGACTATGTCTATGTTATGAGAGATTTTGTGTCCACTCTCTTTTGAGTGATATGTTTCCATCACAAAGGAAACATATTAACATTCGACCAACTTTCATTCATTGACCCTCATATTATGGTCAACCATCTGCCTTCCCTGAATGGTCCATACATGCCAGCGATGTTCGCCCCACCGCAGGTTAATTATGTAATGACTGCCCCATGTGTTCAACCCCAAATGAGAGGGAATCTCCCCCTTGTTTTGACTTAGATCTGGTAGTTGACATGGTCATCTCTTAGATAGGTCTATTAAAGCCATATCTCCCTACCATTATTGAGGTAGTCAATATTTATTCCTTCCAGAGTGTTTTTCTTCCATCTATCGAAGATCTCTTGGAACCCATGGCTGAAATTTGTCCCTTGACATGTATTCCTTCCAAATAATTATCCTCTTGGAAGCCATGATCAAGTAGAGGTTTTGAGCATATTTTTTCTTCTCTGTGGAAAGATCGTTAATAAATGAAGTAGAGGTCTTGAGCATAGTATTTTTTCTCTGTGACAAGCTCATTAAAAAAATGAAACAGAATCTACAAGCATCATTTTCCTCTCTACAACAAGCTCGTTAAAAAATGAAAAAAGTCACCTCTCCTATCAATTCGAGTCTTTTCACTAGAACTCATAGATATCGAGTCTAATCTTTAGCTAGATCTCGTAGGTGTCAAGTTGAGTCTTTCATGGGGATAGAGTCATGATGGACATATCTAATAGGTTGTTCCATACAAATTTCTTCTTGCAAATCCCCATGAAAGAAGGTGGATTTAACATCCATATAATGGTCCTCCCATTTATGTGAGGCTGCAAGGGCTAGAACAAGGTGGATGGGATTCATTTTGGCTACAAGGGAAAATGATTCATTATAGTCAATTTCTTCAACTTGAGAGAATACTTTTGCAACTAACCGAGCCTTGCATCTTTTAACACTTCCATCTGACGCATAATTAGTTTTTTATATCCATTTACACATGACAAGTTTTATTCCTTTCATAAGAGGTACAAGATCCCAATTATCGTTTTCTATTAAAGAATGATACTCTTCATTTATTGTTGTATCCCATTTTGGATGACCTAAATATTCTACAAATGTCTCTGGATCACGAGTCTTTAAAACTTGAGCCAAAAGAGAAGAGGATTGCTAAAAATTTGAACATGTTTGGTGTTGATTATAAAAATCCCGACAAGATCACCAACTGATTCTCATGTTGAATGGACCCACCTAGGAAGTGGTGGTATTGGTGTAGGTTCATGTTCAATGGAATCATCTAAAGGAAGGTGAGTAGGTGGAGGTGTATTTTCATCCTCACTATCATCACATGAAGATGAAAAAAATCATAATAGGAACATAATAAGGCACAAACACTGGAGATGTATCGCAGAACAAAGAAGGCACAAACATCGAATTAGGATCTAAGGCCAATAAATTTTCATCAAATTTTATAATAATGATTCCATTACAATGTGGTTGAAGAATTTTTTTATATTTGACATCTTCAGAATAACAAACAAATAAACACTTCTCACTTTAAGGCTGCAATTCTCTATTTTTCTCATCAGGAATATGAGCCCATGCTACATTGCCAAATACACAGAAGTGACTAACATCTGGCGTAGGTTTATTCCATGCTTCTTCTAGTGTTATATTTTTAAGAGCCTTTGCGGGAGGGTGATTTACTATGTAATTTGCACAGTTAATGGCTTCCTCCCAAAACTTTAGATTTAATCCCTTAGATTGGATCATACAGTTAGCCATTTCTTTTAACGCGTGGTTCTTTTTCTCAACAACCCCATTTTGTTGTGGTGTATATGGAACAATGTGTTGCATTTGGATGCTCAGTGTAGTGCAATAACTTGTAAAATTATTGTTCACATATTCTCCTTCATGATTTGTTCTTAACCTTTGAAGTTGATGTCCATATTGATTTTCCACAAGGGCCTTGTAGGATTTTTTTTTTTTCAAAAACTTCACTTATAAGTTTTAAGAAGTAAACCCAAGTGCATTTGGAAAAGTAGTAAATGAAATTTAATAAATACTTGCACCAAGAAAAATAAGGAGAAGAAAGTGGACCATACAAGTCCTTGTGAACAATATGGAAAGGGGATGAGGCATGCCAAGAGGCATGTTTGTCAAAACTGTTCAGATGATGTTTTACAAGAACACAACTAATACAAATACCATATTTGTAAGAAACAAGAGGAGGACGAGTCGCCATTTGTTGATTACCTAGTTGATTCAATGATAGATAATATAGATGAACAAACCGCTCATGCCAAATTTTGCTCAAGTCATTGCTATGAGAAAAAAAATAATGGAAAATATGATGACCCAAAGTTCTCAAACTTGTACAACTTGGTAATATCATCAACAAATCCAATTGCAAGAACATGCAATAGGATATTTATATCCTCGATTACAACTTGGTGAGGTGAAAACTCTATTGTTTTACCTTCACCTAAATGATTGATTTCATACATTCATAGAAGGTTGTAGGAAATATTTGGAACACATAATACATCATTGAAATTACCATTGTCTACCTGAACTGTTGCAGACCCTACAACACTAAGATATCTATCATCACCAACATATATTTTCTTGGTGTTACATCCATATAGAGAAGAAAATATGGATTTATCTTTAACCATATGATAAGATGCTCTAGAATCAATAAGCCACTCATCAAAAGAAGAAGTAGAAGTTGCATTGAAGAATAAATCAAAAGTAGAAATTTTTTGTCCATAAGAATAAGAAGAAGGCGTAGAATAAATTTTGATGTTGTTCTTATTCATGGTTGTTTCTAAAGATTCCATCTTCTTAAAACATTTGGACTCCTCATGACCATATTTTCCACAAAAGTTGTAATGTTTGTCACTAGTATTCTTACTTTTATGATTTTTTCCTTTATCATCATCAAGTGCAAAGGCTAATGGAGAGGGTTTGGGACCCTTGTTTTTCTTGTTATTGTGGAAAGGATGTTGCTTCTTGCGATTCTTGGATTTGTCTTTCTGATAGACCAATACAGATTTGTTGGATGTACCTCTATTTCTTATTAGTCCAAGTTGCACAAGCTTATCTTTTTTTCAATACATCAATCACAAAATGAGTCCATAGTGGGATTTTTTAAGGCATTCCCTAGAGATTCTCTAGTGGCATAAAATGTAGATACAAAAACATAATATGCACTACCTAGCTTAGTAGCAATAACATATATGCATTGATCATCCTTCATATCTAGTTCACATTATATCTACAAAAGTATAATTGTTTTGAATTTAGACAAGTAATCTTCAATGCAAAGAAAATCATTTGGGATAAAATTCATAGACTGATTTTCCAACTCGTGAGCTTGAATAATATTGTGTTTACCAAACACAACTTCAAGGATTTCCCAAGCTATATTTGGGATCTCAATTTTTTGAAGGTTAAACCTTAAATCAAGAGAGATGGACATTCTGATTAGTCCACGAGTTTCTTCATTTCTATTAATCTATTTGGCATACATGTCATCATCAGTGGATTATTGTTCTTTTCCCAATATATTCTAGTACAATACTTTACTTCTTAATACATCCTATCTATGGGATTTCCATAATAATTATTTGGTATTGGTAAGCAAAATACCATTCGGATATGCCATATGGACAACTAAATTATAAGGGAATCCTAACTATTGAAAACTAAATTATAGAAGAATCTTAACTTTTTATATATATGGAAATTTGTCTTTGAATCTTTTATTACCGGTAAAGGAATTATTCAACGAAGTATTACATTCGAATGTAAAATGAATTTTTACTCGTCAAAACATCTTTCGCTATGGCATTTGTCATTAAAAGAAACAATAATGCCGACGTCTTATCTGATAGAAAGAATAATAAACAATAATGCCAACGTCTTATCTTATAGAAAGAATACAAGATTAATTAAAAAATAAACCACAAACATTATATACGGTACATTAGTTTAGAACACATAATTCTTTGCCTTCACGATTCCTTCACTAACAAACGTCGTACACTGAATTAAGCCAAGTGCCAAGCATTACCTCTTAATGTTTTTTGTTTTACTCCCTCGGACTCTATTCTGCCGAGAATTGAACGCAACCATCTGCGCTATATTCCAGCCTGAATCATACATAATTGAATCCAGTTTTGTTCGAGCATTAATCATCTTCCTTGCTTAGAATAGCCCATGAATGCATCCTTTAACCATCACACATGAACTCTATATGATATCTTTGGCTTTCTATATGGATACATATGTAATGAATCTATGCCTCAGCATTAAAAATGATTATTGAGGTATAAACAATCTCAAGAGATGAAGATAAGGTCTTTAGACCTTTAACAAAGATTTTCGTAATCAAGCACCACAAAGAACAACATGCAACCACAAGTTTCTAGGGGGTATTTGGCATTTTAGATGGATATGCATGTCATTTTAAGGTTTTTCATGCCATGAATGTGTCACAAGGCCATTACAATCATTAAATAATCTAAACACATTTCACAGGATCTTTTTAAAGATTCTCAATTTCAAGAAATTTGAACCAATCCTTCAACCAATTCATAATAAGGTTTTAGGGGGCCTTTGAGTGGGATATAAGTTTCATGTGTAAGTTTTTTGAGTTTTGAATAGGTATTGATGAAGAAACATGGCTAGGAAGGAAACAATGGCCTTATGGAGCAATTGAACCTTATCAAGTTTAAGAACCATCAACAACACCTAGATACCATGACACAAGCCATTTATAAAGAGCCTTTGACATCCAAGTTGAATATGGGTGCCATTATGAGATACTAGGGATAATGAATGGGTTGTGGGTCCTTAAACATTATCAAGGGAGGGAAACACAATAATTCAATTCTAAATATTTTTTTTAGGCTCTAAGTGCCATGGATGAGTCTTTGAACAACCATATATGACTTATGTATAGTATCAATTTCCTCCAAGTAGGATACATGAAGCATGACTAGGTTAGTTGCAATCCAAGAAAGAGTCATAGAAATGATTTGATGAGGGAAAAAAAGACCTTGTGCCCTAAATGAATATTTTGTTACTCAATCTACATGAAAAAACCCTAAAACCCATAAAACATTCCATCTTTTGAGGATATTTCAACTATGCATGATTTACCTATAATGTTGATGGATCTTTAAGTCTTTAAAATGATTATGGAAGGATCCCAAGGGCCTTAGAAATTTAGAAATATTATCAAGCTTAGGGATCATGAAAGATGAATTGAAATGTCATATAAGACATTTTTATGGGCTCTTGGGCCTCTAAGTGGGATATGTCTTTCATTAATTTGTTTTGGGATGTAGTGATGGGTATAGACCTTAGACCATAGTTAAAAAGGAAAACATGGGCTTTATGTAGTAAAAAAAGCATTGTAGGTTTTAGGAACTATGATCTTTTCCTCCAACCACGACACATGCCATATATATGGGTTCAATCTCTTCAAGTGACATGTTGTGTGATATGTTGAGCTCATAACCAGTATATTGTTGCAATGGCTTCAAGTATACACATTATATTTTAGAGGAAAAATAACATACAAGTGTTAGAAGCACATGATATTATAATAAGTTGTTCAACTTATTAATCAATTAATTAGTTAATGGATATAATTAAATGTTGTTGATGTGACCATACATTGAGATACACACTCATCACGCCTTAACAAAGTGATATGTTTCTTTCTTCCAAGATCAAATAGTTTGCAATGAATATTAATGAACTCACTTTGGTTTTCATGGGTTAATACATTATCAATATTAGTGGTATCACAAATGTTTTGAAAATGAAATCTAATATTTTTGTAGGCTATACACTCAAAGAAAAAATATATTTCATATTTTACCTTGTTAGAATTGCAAACTAGACACATAATAATAATAATAAAATTAATAAATATATAGAATTATATTATAATGAAATAATAATAATGGATAAAAAAAGTNGGATAAAAAAAGGCCAATAAGTATATATATATATATATATATATATATATATATATATATAAAATTTTATAGAGAAACATGCCACATAAATTAGTCACTAACATGAATTTTTCACTATGTTGTGTGGAAATGAGAGATGCATGCACTACTACATGGTCATCCTACATTACATGAATAACATCATTTTGATTTGCACTATAAGAAAATAAATATAATTGAATTAAGGTTGGGAGCTTGCATTCAATGGGTAATATGGCATTGATGCCATAAGTGATTTGAAATGCTATAACCTTGATTGTAGTTTTATCAAAGTTTGATGTGCCATAATGCTACAAAGACTTGCAAATACCAATTAGTTTCGTGACTATTGGTAAGAAACAATTTTAAACACCTTATTGACATCATTGGCTTGACCATTTTCATGGGTATAGTAGGGTGTGGTGAATTCATAGGTGATACCTAACATGGCTATTAAAGATTTAAAAAATTGATTTTCAAAATGTGATCCATGGTGTGATAATCTTGAAAGTGGGTATTTTTTACATCCTTCCTAATGTTGGGCATTGATCAAGTCATTTCATAAAGTAATTGATTGCAAAAATGATATATTTATGGTTATTGATATAAAGGGATGTCATTCCATGATAGCAATGCTCCATGGAATAATATTAATGATTACATATCTAGTCCCTTTCACAATGTAATGTCCCTTTCCAAATAAGATCTCCAGAGAGGAGGCTTAATGATCTAAACCACCCCGTTAGACTATAGACAGGGCCAAAGAGGGGTAAACAGGGTTACTAGAGGTCACTCCAATCACATGTGTTATATTCGGAAAGTGACATTGAGCTAAAAAGGGTTAAAAGTGATTTTAAGTCATTATGAGCTAAAAATAGAAGTCAACAGTGAATTAGGGTTTCAACAGTGATTTAGGATTTTGGAAGTCAACAATGAATTAGGGTTTCATCATGATTTAGGGTTTTGGAAAGATATAAAGGAAGGGTGAGTGACCTAATTCATCATTATGTAGATTATGACTTGTCATTGAGGAGAAGAGGCGCATCTCAGAAGAGATAGTTCAATGTATTCTAGGAGGAAGACACGAGTTGGCTGATTTCAGTGTTGAAAGACACACCCTAGTCACCGGGAAGATCATCGAGGTCTTCCATCATTCTTCATTTATTCTGTAGTGCTGCCATATCCTAGGTATTATCTTTTAGTTTCTTATTTGTATTTCGGCTAAGATCCTTTTGTCTTTTGATCTAGCTGAGTGTTGTTATTTTATTCAGCCACAGTTTCTTATTTGTATTCCATCTAAGATCCTTTGTCTGTTGATCTAGTCGAGTATTGTCAGTTTATTCAGCTGCATTCTCCCTTTTTGTAATCCACAGAGATATCATAATACAAACTTTGCAGTCCTTTGTCGTGTTTATTTGTATGATCATTTATATGCTATAAACCTTTGATCCTACACACACATTAGCAACGTTTCCTAGACTAGCCAAGTCAAGAACATTACAGTGGTATTAGAGCTTTAGTCTTGCTAGCCTGTGACTAAAGAAAATGAGTGGAGTAGAAGACCCAGAGGGTCGTGAACATGTAGGTGATGAATATGTCACTTACAATATGCATCAGGAAAGAAGGCATAGGCCTGATTTCCCCCCTTTTCCCCCTAGCTCAAAGGAAGAGGAAGAGGCACACATATAAGGAGAGAGAAGGGAAGAACGCGAGGTTGAGCGTGAGGCAGAGAGGATGCTAGGAGATAGATAAGAGTGACCATAGGGTAGTGGCAAGGCCCCCGTAGATCCAGAGCTAGCTTTCATGTAGGTTATCAATGATATGTTAGCTAGTCAATAGACCATGTCTCAGTCCTTGGCATAGGTGGTTGATATATTGGCTAGAGTGGGCACCCCAGATACACAAGTCCCACATGCAACACATGGGAACTTGAGAGTAGGCAGTAGACCCCAATCACCCTCTCAGACATACATCTCTGCGAGTATTATTCGCAGACCCTTGTTTCCTAGTTTCCAGAGGGCACCCCCATTAGCAGCATCACCACCGATAGCACAGAGGCCACCCACTCATGCCAATGACATTGCAGAGTATAGGAGGGAGTACGCAAAATTGGGTCATGACTTCCATCAAGACATGACCTTAGTCAAGTACTGTGGACTCAGACTCAGGAACCTCCCCAGAGAGCCACAAAGGGGAGGACCACAACAAAAATAGGGCCATAACCTCGATTTCATCCAAAAAGTTGGGAAACTCACCATCCCTTTTTTCGACGGATCGTCCAAATACATCGCCAGAGCTTGGGTAGATAAGCTAGAAACGTATTACAAGCTCAACCAGATGAACGAGATAGAGGCCATCAATTTCACAACCTTACACTTGGAGGGTGAGGGACATGAGTGGTGGTATCATGGACTAGTGACATTGGGTCACAGTCGCATCATCTCCTATTGGGATTTTAAAGATAGGCTCATGGACAGGTTTGATAGGAAGGATCTCGAGATACACTTTAGGGATCTAGCCCAGTTGAGACAAACTGACACAACAAAGGCGTTCATCACAGAGTTTCAACAGGTATCCATGGTAGTGACAGATATATTAGAGCCCAGGTTGATCATGCTATTCACAAAAGGACTCACAGATCCTTTGAGAGGATGGGTGAAGGCATACAGGCCTCCCACTTTGTAGGATGCCATCCTTCGCACTTGAGATCTGGCAAACTCAGTGCCAAATACTAAAACTTTCTCCAAACCATTTGTGCCCTAGAGGGATCGAGACATGAAGCCATTCCAAAGAGAATGGAAGGGCAAGGAGAAGTTGGATGATGAGACTAGGTGAGAGCTTATGAAGAAGAAGCTTTGCTTCAGCTACAGAGATCCTTGGGTCCCAGGCCACAGGTGCATGGGTAAGGGAGTGATTCATTATATTGAGTTAGAAACAAACAACGTGGACAGTGAGGAGGAGGAGTAGAACAATGGATCCACTATTTCAAAGGAGGAGTCAACACTAGTAGAGGAGCAGTCTCCCCGTAGACCACCAACACTGACATGAGCCCATCCTCCAATAGTCCCACAATCGCCAGAACAGGCTAATAGGAGGAAACCAGCAAAGGGAGGTGTCATAGCAACCCTTTCTGGTGTTCCCAGGTATGATACCCTCCGTATCAGATGGATTATTCAGGGGCAATAGGAAATCGCCATGATAGATTGTATGGCCACCCACAACTTCATCAAAACTTCACTAGTATTGAAACAAGCAGTTCAGAGAGAGGAGTTTGAGGGGTTTGATGTTGCAGTAGCAGATGGCCACACAGTGGAGTGTCTAGACAAAGTTCCAAACTTAGAGATGAAGTTAGGTAACTACACAATGAGAGACACATTTTATGTGGTTGACCTATCAGACACAGATGTGGTGTTAGGAGTTCAGTGGATGATTACCTTAGGAAAAATCACTACCAACTACCAAACCTTGGAAATGGGTTTCAGAGATCAGGATGGGAAGAAGGTTGTTCTAAGAGGTATTTCGATAGGAGCACCCAGGACAGTTTCAACCAAGAGGATGGAGAGGATATTTAGACATGGGGAGGTAGCATATGCCGCAGAATGGTTGATCACTACTCAAAAGGATTTAGAAGGTCAACAACAATACCATACAGAGATCAATAATTTATTGGAATGACATCAATAGGTCTTTGAGGCAATTCCACTAGGGAGACCCCCTAATAGGGAGTTTGAGAAGACCATTGAGTTGCAGGAGGGGGCCAAACCTATGATCACCCCCCCTATCATCATCCTAGGAGGTTCAAGGATGAGATAGAGAAGGAAATCAAGGAATTGCTGGCGATGGGACATATCAGACCGAGCAACAACCCATTTTCTTCTTCAGTTGTCTTAGTTCTGAAGAAGGATGGCACCATGAGGATGTGCATTGTTTACCGAGCCTTGTACAAGAAGACCATCAAGAACCAGTACCCTATCCCATGCATGACGAGTTGATGGATAAACTGCATGGGACAATTTTCTTCTCAAAAATTGATCTGCACTCTGGATATCATCAGATCAACATCCGAGAGAAGGACATAGAGAAGACAAAATTTCGATGTCATTTTGGACACTTCGAGTTCCTGGTTATGCCATTTGGGCTAACCAATGCACCCACTACATTCCAGTCTTGCATGAACCATATATTTAGGGAACAGTTAAGGAAATCAGTCTTGGTTTTCTTTGATGACATCTTGATCTATAGCTAGTCATGGCAAGAGCATATGAGTCACCTGGATGAGGTATTCAACATCATGGAGGCACAGTCATTATATGCCAAATATTCCAAGTGCGAGTTCGATATGACAGATATTCTTTACCTAGGGCACATCATCAGTGCACAGGGGGTACAGGTGCACCAAGAGAAGATCAGTGCCATTCTGGATTGGCTGAAACCTAAGAACGTGACAGAATTGAGGAGCTTCTTTGGGCTGTGCAACTATTACAGGCAGTTTGTCCGGGGTTTTTCTCAGCTTGGAGCACTGCTGGCATATCTTACCAAGCATGGGGCCTTCATATGGACCAAGAAATCACAACAATCCTTTGATCACATGAAGGAATCCATGGGAACTTGTCCAGTGTTGGCACTACCGGACTTCACCTTTCCATTTGTACTAGAGTGTGATGCATTCGGTGAAGGGATCGGTGTAGTTTTGATGCAGGGAGGACACCCCATTGTATTCGAGAGGTGGAAGCTTAGTCAACCTGAGAGGTTGTACTCCATTTATGACAAGGAAATGTTGGCAATCATGCATGCCTTGACCAAGTTCATAAAATATTTGGTGGGCAACAAATTCGTGGTCAAGACCGATCACAACAGTTTGAAGTATTTTCTAGAGCAGAAGGACCTCAGTGAGTTCCAACATAAATGGGTGACGAAGGTACATGCATTTGAATTTGACATAGAGTATGTCAAGGGGAAGAAGAACATTATGGCTGATGCATAATCGAGGAGACCCACGGCATGTTCTTTGATGGAGATTTCAGCAGATTGGAAATCCCATTTGTTAGTGGAATATTCCAAGAACAAGTTCACTTGTGAGGTGATGGATGGGTAGATACATGATGACTGGTATAGGTTCATTGACGATGTCATATTTTACAAGGATAGAGTCCACTTGGTGTCGGATTCAGAGCTTAAGAAGAATATTCTCACCACAGTTCATGATTCACCTCTAGTAGGCCATCAGGGGTTTTTCAAAACCTACAGACAGATCAAAAAGAGGTTCTCATGGAAGGGCCTCAAACAAGATGTTATGAGACACGTCAGTGAGTGTGTGACTTGCCAGCAGAACAAGTAAGAGCATGCTCTTCCAGCAGAGCTACTTCAACCACTCCCCATTCTAGAGAATAAATGGGAGAGTATATCTATAGACTTCATTACAGGTCTACCCAAGGTCCAGGGTAAGAATTGTATCTATGTAGTGGTCGAATGGACCAAGTTTGCTCACTTCTATTCGATACTGACAGAGTACAACGTAGTTTAGGTAGCTGAGCATTTCTTCAGGGAGGTCTTCAGACTTCATGGGTTTCCAAAGAACATCGTCAATGACAGGGACAGTGAGTTCATAGGGACATTTTGGAGAGAGTTGTTTCGGTTGGTGGGGACAGAGTTGACACCTAGCACCAACTATCACCCTCAGACAGATGGGAAGACCAAGATTGTCAACAAGTGGGTTGAAGGGTATTTGAGGAACTATGTAGGAGGATAGTAGAGAACGTGGGTAAAGTGGTTACATTTAGGAGAACATTGCTACAACACCACCTTCCACATGTCCATTGGTATGACACCCTTCCAAGAATTATACATATATGATGCTCCGCTTTGGTAGACTTGGTATTTGGGGAGAGAAGAGCTCCCAAGGCCAAGTATTGGATCATAGAGAGTCAGGAGATTCTCAAGTTGTTGAAAGAGAACCTGCAGATGACGCAAAACTGACAGAAGATAAGTACGGACATGCACAGGATAGGGCGCAACTTTGAGTTTGGAGATTTGGTTTTCTTGAGACTCCAACCCTACAAACAGTCATCTCTGAAGAAGAGTGGGGCTGAGAAGATGAAGCCCATATTTTATGGTCCTTACAAGATCACATGCCGAGTAGGCGAGGTTTCTTACAAGCTAGAGATTCCAGAGGGGAGCAAGATTCATAATGTGTTCCACGTGTCTTAGCTCAAAAAGATAGTGGGACAATTCATTAGCACATTAGAGGAGCTTCCCCCATTGAATGAGGAGGGATAGTTCGAGTTAGTTACAGAGGAGGTTTTGGAGTTCCAGGAGAGAAAAATGAGGAGCAGGGTCATTAGAGAGTGTTTGATCAGATGGAGAGGGCTTCTAATAGAGGACACTACTTGGGAGAGCGAGCAGGTGTTACAACACCCTAGACTGGTATTGCTCGAGGACAAGAAATTTCGAGAAGGGAGGACTGTAATGTCCCTTTCCAGATAAGAGTTCTAGAGAGGAGGCTTAATGTTCTAAACTGCCCCATTAGACTATAGCCAGGGCCAAAGAGGGGTAAACAGGGTTACTAGAGGTCACTCCAGTCACATGTGTTATATTCAGAAAGTGACATTGAGATAAAAAGGGTTAAAAGCACTTTTAAGTCATTATGAGCTAAAAATAGAAGTCAACAATGAATTAGGTTTTCAACAATGATTTAGGGTTTTGGAAGTCAACAGTGAGTTAGGGTTTCAACATGATTTAATGTTTTGGAAAGATATAAAGGAAGGGTAGCGACCTAATTCATCATTATGCAGATTATGACTTGTCATTGAGGAGAAGAGGCGCATATCATGAGAGATAGTTCAGTGTATTCCAGGAGGAAGACAGAAGTTAGATGATCTTAGTGTTGAAAGACACACCCTAGTCACCGGGAATATCATCCAGGTCTTCCAATATTCCGGGTATTATATTTTAGTTGCTTATTTGTATTCCGGCTAAGATCCTTTTGTCTTTTTATCTAGCAGAGTGTTGTTATTTTATTCAACCGTAGTTACTTATTTGTATTCTGGATAAGATCCTTTGTCTATTGATCTAGTCGAGTATTTTCAGTTTATTCAGCCGCATTCGACCATTTTGTAATCCACAGAGATATCATAATACAAACTTTGCAGTACTTTGTCACATTTATTAATTGTATGATCATTTTTATGCTGTAAACCTTTGATCCTACATACACATTAGCAGCATTTCCTAGACTAGCCAAGTTAGGAACATTACACACAACCACACACACAAAGAGAACACTTTCTTAAGAGGAGACCCTTTCATGCTAAAGCCATGTTGGCAATCCCAAAGTTCCTTATTAGTAAACTATTTAAGAAGAGACCTTTTAATCATCCGCTTTGCTTAGAATTATTTCAGTGAGAAACAAGACAGACATGTAGTGTTTTTTAGGAAGATAACAACTAAGTTTCATATGCTTGCCAGTACCAATGAGAAATTTGGGATTAAAAAAGGACGTGTTATTTCATATTATAAAGAATAGGATGTGTATTTGCATATAGATTCTTATGGAGGGGAAAAACTTATTTTAATTTGTTAATGGGTAATATAAATTCTTATAGAGGGAAACACTTATTTGAAGTTGTTAATTGGTAGTGGCACAATCATTACTGGTTGTTATCTCCTATTCAAGGAAAATCACTCAACCTAGAAAAATTCTTTGATGGTTTATAAGGGGTTTATTTCTAAATCTTGTGGATCATAAATTTGTTTCATTTCTTTCTAAAACATACTTTTTACGGAGAAAAATAGTTTTAGGTCATCACCATTAATTTGTATTAAGAATTATAAATACACAAAATTTGAGTAAAAGAGAAAAGTTTGCAATACAAATAAATTAGACTCAAAGGAATTTAAATCTAATAATAATAATAATCTATCCAAATTGGTGTATGAGACCCCCTCTGGATTTGAACTTGTGACCTCTTAAGAGGAAAAAGATGGTCTTAACCATTAGGCCCACTCAGGTTGTAATATAATTCTCTTTAATAAAAAAATAATATTTATATATTGTTAAACAAATTTTAAAATATTTAAATAATATATTTATTTTATAGATGGTTTTGAATTAAAATTGAAAATTGCTTATTAGTTAAGAATTTAGTTTTTCTTAATAATGATAACGATTGAATTAACATTAGTCTAGATCGAGAGTTAAATAGATTTAAAATAATAGACTAATTGTTATTCATTGAATATGTCATAGTTGCACAGGAACTACTCCCGTCATTTTCAACTTCTAGTTCCCAAGTTCCCCAAGTTCATGGAGCTTGGGAACTAGTTGGGAACCTCCACGATTGGTTGAGAACTATTTTGAGAACTTGAGAGTTTTTGGGAGCTTCAACTTCAAAGAAATGAGAACTTGGAAACAATGTTCTAAAAGAAGAGCTCTAAATTAGAATGATATTAAATTAAAATGTAAATATATTTATTCCTTTATTACAAATACATAATTTCTTACAAATATTTTCATTATATTTATTCTACTGTGTAGTTGAAATCAACCAACCATATCATTGACTTTTACTGTATTTTCATATTAGAAGAGTAGTACTATTTTGTTTTTTTCAATAAAAAAAAGAATAATGCTTCAAATTTACAAATATGTTTAAAATTTAATTTTAAAAAAATGTTAAAATTGTATATATGTATTTTCAGTTTTGTTTCTCATTTTCTAATGGAATATTTATGGATATTAAAGTTTCATTATTGTGTTAAATATATTCATATAATTATTAGCTCGATTTAAATTAGTGATTTTAATATTGTAGTTGTTGCAATATGAGAAACATTGTTCTCCATTCAACTTCAATTTTATTGAAATCAATATCTCTATACATTGTAATCTAAAATATTTTGTATATTTTTTTAATAATATTATTGCCACTCCCAAATTCAAGTTTCTGTAAATTTGAACAAAACTTCAACTCATTCCGAACACTCGAATATGTTTAGAAAACTCATGCACCCCCCCACACACACAAATTTTTATTATTTTATTATTTATTTAATTTTTATCATTATTCTAATATTTTAGTATTATTTAATATTAACATATGTCGCCCTCTACTGTAAAGCCTCTCAAAATAATTAACAAAAGTAATTAATACTTTTTTCCATTAGAAATTAACACTAACCATTTCAAATTAACAACAAACCATTACAAATTAACAACAAACCAAAGTACTTGATGATTCTTTCCCTACCAAATCGACAACTAAAGTAATTAATGATTTTTTCCGTTGCAAATTGACAACTAGATTATGCAAGAATCTTAACATTTATAACTAAAGTATAAAAGAATCTTAACATTTATAACTAAAGTAATCTTAACTTTTTATAGATGGAAATTTATCTTTGAGTCTTTTATTAAATCATTTAATCTAAAAGTATTACATTCGATTTTTTTTTTATTTTTTACTCGTCAAAACATCATTCGCGATTGCGTTTATCAATAAAAGAAACGATAATGCCGACGTCTTATCTTGGAAAAAGGATACAGGATTGAAGCAAGCCAAGAGCCCAGCATTASCCYTTAATATTCTTCRTTTTACTGCTATATTMTGCCGGSAATTGAACGCAACCATCTACGCTATATTCCARCCTGAATCATACATAAYTGAATCCAGTTTCGCTCAGAATTGTTTGAATGGGAAACAAGATAGCCCAAGTAATGTTTTTGAGAAACTTAACAAGAAAATATCATAGGGTTTCCAATCCGAATAAGGCAGTCGGGTACACCTGCTTTCCTAGAAAAAACAGGATGCGTTATTTCACAGGAGACTGTAATGAATGTGAGGATATCAATGACAGCCTTCCCATAGATATACGCAAAGGACACTTTGCAGTGTATGTTGGGAGCGAGCGCAGTCGGTTTATAGTTCCATTAACGTATTTGAATCATCCTCTCTTCCAAGCGCTGCTGGACAAAGCAAAGGAAGAGTATGGATACCATCATCCGATGGGGCTCACCATTCCATGTGAGAGGACTGATTTTGAATACGTAACTTCTGTTATGGGAAAGAAGGATTCCACARTAGCAAATATGGAGTCGGAGACATATGAAGTTGAAATAAACATGGACGGTACTGATTTCTGGCACTACTTTCTTATATTGCAAAGCAAATGGATGGTAAAATTTGTTTTAGGAGGGTAATAGAGCTTGGTTTCTTTTGGCTATCCAGTTGTCAGTTGTCTGCTGTGATATAGATGCCAGCTAAAAGTTCAGTTCTGAAAACCCAGTCAATGGTTTTGTATTCTGATATTTTTTCCCTTGCTATGGTCACCTCTGATAGACCCGGCCAATATGGTTTTCTCCTATCAATAACAATGATATCGATCCGTAGAAATTCAAACTTAGGTTTTGCAATAAAGTGAATGAATTTTTGTACTATGATGTTTCCAATATGCAAATTCAAAATTGTTTCTTCATCTCAGCTGTGATTATGAGTTGTGATCAACCTATGAAATTTCGACCATAGTTTTTGCAATATTTTATGTACCTGTGATAACGCACCAGACCTAAATTTTATGTACTTGTGATATCAACAGACGTAAATTTTTATGTTGATAATATTATATACAGTAACAACCCTCCTAGTTAAGGACAACTACTCTGTCAACAGGTGCAATTTTTTTATTTTTTTTGGTTGTTAAAGTGTGCATGCGTATAGAAGAAAAAACCCCCTCGACTTTATGTCACCCTCGAACCAACAAGACGCAAGTAAGATGAACACAATCAAGACGACCCAACATATCACAGTGATAACAAGAAATAAACGCCCTTGGACATAAGGCGTGCAACTAGCAGCTGTAAGCAGAAAAAGACACCAGGGGTTAGGTACAGTACTGTCACAGAATGAAAGAATCCAACAATAGAGTCGCAGTAGTGGAACTGTGCCTTTAAACAGCCTGAGACTACTGATACGGCTCAGAGTATGTCGCAAGAGTGGAAATGTGCCTTTAAACAACCCGAGACTCTTAATACGGCACTGGATTCCTTCCACCGGATTTACACACAGACATAAATGCTAAGCTACAAGAGGTGTCTATATCCCGCCCGACATGAACATACTACGCAATACAATACCACCAAGTACTACAAAATTAGGGACAATCATGACCTCTACATGAGACACAAGTCAGGAGGACTCAAATCGACCAACCACTATTGAGACCCGAAGACATTAATCAAGACCAATTGCTCCATTAATTATCATTAACCGACAAAGACTTTGTCATAAAGTAAAAGCCAATAATTTCAACCCCCATTATTAGTTATAAGTCATTAGGCATGAGTTTAGGGACAAACAATAAGCACAAACGAATAATAACCTTGCAAATCAACATCATCACGAACATTTCAATTAATCCAAAATTGGCATTGCGATTCTACGTCATCATTAACATTGCCAATTAGAACAACTATTATTAATGCAAATTTAAGAGGTATTACCATCGCCATTAAGCCAATATTAATATTGCACTTAAAATATACAGTCTGAGTTGGCTTAGTGGTTAATTTCATGTGTTTTGTCTTAAGAAGTCACAGGTTCAAATCCAGAGGGGTAGGGTATGTATACCTTCGTAGACTTTATCAGTCAAATCCCTGGACGGGGGGTCTTATACACCAATTTGATGTGCTGACTTGGATATAACCTTAAAAATAGATTATAACAGTAGGATACAAGTCTATAATAGGATGTTTTGAAGTTTTCTACGATTTATAAATAGTCCATCCATTTCTTCTCTCGTTGAGTGTTTTGCATTTCTATGAATCCTGCAGGAGGAGGATAAATTGCTGAAGTCCGGTTTGGTGCCAGATCATGTTATGAGGTTCAATTCCATATGGGTTGGGTGAGTATGTCTATGGAATAAAAGTGTTTAGTAGATTAGGTCCATATGCGTTGGGTTGTCTATGGAAGAAAAGTTTAGTAGATTAGGTCCATATGGGTTGGATGAGTATATCTATGGAGCACAAGTTTATATGTAAAAATTAATCTTTAATTTGAAATTTAGTAAATTTATTATTGAGTATAAGTTTATATGTAAAAATTAATTTGAAATTTGAAATTTAGTAAATTTATTATTGAGTTACAATTTTTTTAATGTTGATTTTATTTAAATTGATTATAATTTTTTTATAATTATAAATTTTAATATTCAAAATTAATATAGAAATAAATATGTAAAAATATAATTTTGATTATTTTTTTTTTAAACTTATAATTTTATTTAAAATAATATATATATATATATATATATATATTTTGAACTGAATAAAAACTTAAAATTGACGGTATACTATAATCATGATTGGCAGTCCATTAATAGTGCCATAGAGTTTTAAATGTTTAAATCATGGGCTGGCTAAAAGGTCAAGATTGGCAGTCCAATAATAGTGCCACAGAGCAGTAAATGTTTAAATTTGGTTGTAGTAAAAAGATGTTTAAACTATATTTTAATTGTTATGTGTATTTTTTAGAATTAAAAAAAAATACATAAGTAAAATATCTGTGTTGTTCTTATATCAGAGAGTATTTAAATTCATCTACAAACTAATAATGCTATAAGATAAATAAGATATTAGTCATCATAACCATCAATGAAATTATATTCATTATAGTCATCAATCATGAAATTATTTTGATAGAAGAGCAAGGGATTTTTCTGTAATCTTCCATGTTCCTTGGTCTATCATTCATTTAGCTTTGGAGAGACAATTTCTTGATTCTGTAGATATGGTCAAAAGATATGAAAAAGAAATATGTTATCCTATTTTTAATCTCTTGAACTAAAAAGGCAGAGTAAAATTCTATAAGTTGAAATATCTTTTCATCCATTGAGTCACTAGCATAAACTCACCATAAATTTATAGATGTACATTATTCCCTAGCTAGGAGTAGAGTAAGATTAAGAGCCACAAAATAAAAAAAAAGTTGTTAATATCATTTGCAATTCCAGATTAGAATAAAGTGGAATGATCATTTGATATGTGAGTGATAGCCTCACAACCCCATGCAGAGGATCTCCCTAAGAAGTCTTGTCAAAAACCTCCCACTGCATGTTTCTTCTGACAGTATTAGCAATGTCCTCAAAGAAACGAATTTATGCTTGGAGATTAATGGATTGGATAGGTAATATTTTAGAGTTTCTTTTATGTTATTTCATGTCCATGTAGTGGAAACCCAATGATTCTATCCACATCTTTGAGGTGAAATTGCAAAAAAAAAGGTTAAGATGAAAATTTGTTTTTCTTCTTTGATGGTAGAGACAACATCGTCCACGGAATCTTCCAGAACTCTAATAGCTTATCTTTCGCAATTTCTTTAACAAGATTTATTATTTGTTAGAAACTACTTATTTTTCCACTTATCTTGCATAATCCCCCACCATATATGCAACTCTTTATTCCCTATTTTCTTGGGATAGAGCTTTATATCCTATCCTTGGTTTGTACACTCCATATGGATTCAAGGACCATAAGAACTAATCTTCCTCATTCAAGAGACATAGAAAAGAACTTCTAGATGTTTTATATAGGCATTCGAAGTTTTAACATAGTCGACTGCAAACTTGATTTCTTAGCAACATAGTCAATATTTTTTTACTATTACTTAATTTTTACTTGCCGCTTGGTTTGGTTTAAAGTATAGAGGCCCCGTCTATGAATTTCACGGGGTTAGAGAAGCAGGGAGAATGTGATTATAATTACATCCAATCCATGAATCTTTGCAAAGGAAAACATATACATCATTTTCAATTTTCATATTCAGCCTATTCCTAATTAAGGGAATGGAAACCAAGATTTCTTTTCATATGAACAATTTTGTGGTTTTTTTTTTGGTTTAAGGTCTAATGCACAATTGATTTCCTAGGGAAATATTTTTCCTTGGTTTCTTTTGTCCATAGTTTTGTATCCTTAATAAGAACTCAAACACATTTTGTTTCTATGGATTTGGGAAAAAGGAAAAGGTTTTTTTAGCCCCATTCTTGACTAGAAAATGTTTTTCAACCCCATTCCTGACTCAATGGATTCAAACATTGTCTTGGCTAGGACCAACCTTCCTATTCATTTATTTTCCTAGGCATTTACTTTCCTTTCCTATTTTTTAGGAGCCATAACCAATTAGTCTTCCTCTAATGGTTTTATTTCAATATAAAACCAAAGTATTTGAGACTAGCTCCAACATTCCGTAACTAAAGGGGGAGTAGTTACGAAATGTTATTCCTTTCCAAATTTGAGAGATCCCAAGTCATAAGAGAGGATTTTTCTTTATTGATTTTCATACCCATATCTTTGTAGAAGAGGTTCAAAATTTATTCAAGATTATCCATGAATTCTCTTGTCCCTTAGCAAAAAATGACAATGTCATCTACATATAGTATGTTAGCGCTCTATGATTTGCCCAAGGCTGTGAGGCAGTCACAGAGGAAACATCAAAACCACTTCGAGTCTTGGATCTAGCCCTCCAAGACTCAGAGAGGGATCTCTCTGTCTGATATAGTTTTGTTTGTAGAGGTATTAGGCTAGTTATGAAGAACATGGGTTGGGGTTTTTAAATGGTTGATTTGGAACAACAGGGAGGGCCATTGGGCAAATGGGGTCTGCGCTTTAAACAAGGTGATTCATTCTCAGATTTGGACAAAGTTCTTTCAAAGGGCAAGGTAGTGGCAATATTGGATCGAATTAAGTATGGATGGCGTTGATTTGAGGAAGAAATAGGTGAGGTAAAAGCTAGGCACAGGAGAAACTAAGAATTCCTGAACTAAGATTTTGTAGAAAACATAAAGATCATCAAAAGCTCAGAGACAGAGTATCTGCTGATAAATTATGCTTCTATTACTTTCCTTCTGATAATAAGAACTGAAAACAAGCATAATGATCACAGGAAAAACATTAAACAGAGAAAAACACCACCAATATCATCACATAGGAATCCTGTAAAAGAAAACATGTTCATTGCTGATTGCTCATCTCAAAATTACAGAGAAGAAAAAGGTCTTCTGGTCATACATAACCCACAATCCAGCCAGGAACCTCACAGGTCGAACCATTTTACATTTAAATCATCTCAATAAATAATATATATCATCCCAATAAGTTTTGGAAGTCAGTTTAACTGCCTCGGCCAAAAATAGCCACTACTCCCACAAAATTTGGAGCTTTCTGCCATGAAAGACGAACCGGTTTTCTACAAAAGGGGGGTCTGATAAGACGCGATTTTCTCTTCAATGATGACACCTGGGAGAAAAATGAAAAATTTTATTGTATATGGGCATGTGCTCGACAAAAACCTCCTTCGGTTTCGCCAAATTCGTCCCCAACTGGCCGTAACAGCTCCTGCAAAATCGGGACTGAAACGGAAAATTGCAAATCTGGAAAAATAGGCCTCGAAGATGTCTTCGAATCTCCCTGCTCGTAACTCTGATGAACAAAATGAGAGAGGTTTTGTTCTTAAGCCCGTTTTGACAAAAAAACTCTCTCTGAATCCATCTTCGTTTGCCGAAAAATCGATCTGAATGATGACATGGTAAAATAGGAAAAAATTGGGCAAAAAGGCATAAGTGGTTTTTCGTAAAACGCAAAATTACGGACCCCCCCCCCCTCGTTAAATTCCGGACAGTGAGGGGGGGTCCGGAATTTTTATTGGACGTGGATTTATGTTGAAGTGATACATGATTAAATTGATATGTATGAAGTTTAATATGGATTCCGGACCCCCCCCCTCATTAAAGTCCAGAAGGTGAGGGGGGGTCCAGAAAAAATGTGGTGAGTTGATTTATTTGTTTGTTATAGCGGATGGGGGTGCATTGTAAAATGTGGGTGGGAGTTTGGGTGGTAAGGTGAGTGGAGGGTGACGTATGGGGGGTGAGTGGAGTGTGAGGTGGGGTAGGTGGGAGCGATGTGAGGTTAGTGGGAAAGGGTAGACTTAGGATTATATATTGTTATGTTGTTTTTTTATTTTTTGTTTTGTTTTTTAAATATTATATGTTATATTACATGGTTCACGTTTTTGTGTTATGTTTTGATTTTGAATATTTAATTTGTTTTGTATTTTATATGTTTTTTAATATTTTGTTTTATATTTTATGTTATTTAATTTATTTAATGTTTTAATATATATGTTTTTTATATAGTTTTTGTATTTTTCTTTTTATTTAATTTTTTAACCAATCCTAATTATTAACTTAGTTACTAACTTAGGTTTTAACTTAATTATTAATTAATTAATTATTAATTAATTAATTAATAACTAGTTATTTATTAGCTAATTTAATCTATACTAACCTTACTTATTTAACTTAACTAACTTTATTGCTAGCATTATTAACTTAATGTTTTTTATCCTAAGTCTGTTAATGCATGGATGGGTGGCGGGAAAAGTAGTCAATGGGGCTACAGGACAAGGGAGTGGGGGTGCAGCGTGTATGAAGGATACAACAGGGTGATGGGGGATCGAGTGAAAAGAATGGAGGGACGAAACAAGATCAACCGAGCCATACTTCGTCATCACGAGAGGAACGCCAAATCAACAGTCGAAGAATTGAGTCGCCTATAATTATAGGACGCCAACATAGTAAATGGGTGATGTTAGAAGAGTATGATAAGTCCTTCAACTACCATAAGGAAGAGAAGAGGAAATAGTGGAAAACCTTCTCTTATCCCCCTTTTGTGTTTAAAGAAAGGGAATGTTGCGCCATTTATAAGAATGGGAAAAGAGGTATAGTTGATGAAACATAGTGTCTAGGTCACAAAGCATGATCGAATCCTAGGTGGATAAGTATTACTTTAAGATATATCCAACTTAATTTTTCAAAGGACATTGAGACAAAAAATTTTGAGCTAAGACATTTTATTCCCATTTTTAATAGAGTGCAATCCTTCTTGAGCTATTCCAATTTATTCATGGATATGTCATCCTTCCATGAAACCAAATTACTCGAAGGGTATGTGTTTTGAGATGATTATTTTTATCCTTTGGCAAATTAGTATAGAGATAATTTTATACACTATATTATAGAAAGAGATAGACTTGAAACATTCAAAATTTTAGGGGCTATCTATCTTGGAGATCAACTCTAGGAAAGTATATTTAGGTGAAACCATACTTTGAGGAGTAGAGTGAGATAAATAAACCATGTTTAATGGGTCACTTTCAATAAATTCACAGCATCCTAGAAATAAATTAATTGGAAGTCCATTTGAACCCATGATTTTATATTTTTATAGACATTGTAAGTTACTTTTGAGTTCCTCCTTGGAAATTTACACCATTAGGATTATTTTTCCTTCCATGTTTATGAATCTTGGAAAGAAGTTGGAAACCTTTAGAATAATATCAATGGTGGCTCTGGATTCTTCTTTAAACATAATGCTAAATTAATACAAACCTTCTATTGCCATCTCTAAGAGTGAAGAAACTATAGTGGCATCCAACTTCTTAATTCCCCATATCTTTTTGATGTTCTTTTATTTATTTTCAAAATGTTTTTATTTATTTTTTCATCCCCAACTTGTAGCCAATTTTCTCGACTCTTTATTCACCTTTCCTTTTAATTATCAAGAAAAAATATCGAGTGTTTGAAAGAATCCCATGCCCCTCACCTTGGTATTAGGGTTCAATTTTTTCCTCAATTTACTCTAATAACATCTAATATGTATTCAATTTTTATTATTCTAGATATTAGCTAATTTATTTTTTATTTTTAGGGAGGAAGGATCATAAACTTTCCATCTTTCCTTTATCTTCTCCAGAAAGGAGTCTTCCTCCAACTAGGATGGGTTTAATTTAAGATGGCTAGGGAGTTTCTACTAGAGAGGAACTAGTTATAAGATGGCAAGGCTACAACCCGAGTCACCACCTCAAGAGACCCACTACCTAAACTAAACATTTTTGTCCACGAAATATTTGGAGATAAAAAATAAGTCTAGGAACCTGGACACCTCTTCCTACCTTTTTGCATCCCTCTACTTCTGAGATATTTTTTCAAGGTGGATGTATAACCCCTTGATTTTCACTAATTAGGAAATGAATAAGTCCAAAATGGGGTTAATATATGCTACAAATACAAATATTTGTTACACTCCCACAGTGAAATTTAATCGCACCCACCGCTACCATATCTTAAACCCAACTGAAACCATGATTTGTGTAGGGTATTCTCCCAACAACATTGTTTATTTGTATAAGGTCCATACACATTGATGCAAATGATCTCCTTGGATAAATATATAGAAATAAAATATGTCCAAGGCTTAAGGGAAAGGCCCATGAATTTGTAAGGGCCAAATATTCCCTTTCCCATTCCTTGATAAGGCCCCTTGATCTTCCATGTCCATTTATAGAAGAAAAATACCAACCTTTCAAAAGGGGATATATGAATTTGGTTTCTCTCTCACAATCAAATATACTTTTTGGCATGAAAAGTATTGATGAATTGAGAGTATCCACCAATCTCTTAATGGACATTTTTTTGGAGGAATTAGCCAATCCTTTGTAGTTCAAAGAGAGAACAATCATGAGGAGACCCCTTCAGGGTATTTTTCTATAAAGGCCCCTATAATGGAATGTTGTTTTTCAATTATTTATTATTTGAGGAGTCTTTTTGTCACTGCATTATATATCCCCTAGACCCCCTTGAATACCACCCAATAATTTTGGGGCTTCATTAGACTTTGAGTGCATATTGTATTTAAATCCTTAAGAAGGCTTATAATCAATCTGGAAGTTTAATATTGTAGAAGGCACAAAATGAGGGTCACAAGGCTTAAAGGTGGAATAATTATCAATATCTTGATTCAGATGATGGAGAGGAATGATAATTGTGTGTTGGGGAGCCAAAATACTAGAGATACTATATTTCTAATACATTCCTTAGGAGATTGGGTAACTTTTTCAAGAAAGAAAAATGTATTTTGTCTACAATAAGAAATGGAATAAGGGGAGGGAATGAGATATGTCTACTTGAGCATTCCATGCACCACCTTTGTAAAAAGAAGATAAGATGTCAAGTAAGAAGAATGAAATATTTTTTGGAGATACATTGAACACACTAGGTCATGAAGATAAATAGTTCCAATAGTCTAGAGCATACAAGTACTATAAATCTCTTCATCCAACTAAGAAGAAGACACACCTAATCTGGACCTCAGGAATAGAATTGGTAAGATGTGTTCCAAAAGTAACTGATATTAAAGAGATTATTCAATGGTGTGTATATAAATTTGTTTCTGAATGAAGAATAATTCAAATGGAAGCTCATCAACCCATTTCTCTAGCTCCTTCAACATTTTCTAAAATGTTATGACTCCCTCCACCAACTATACGATTTAAGAGTGAGGAAGCTGATGAATTTTTGAAATAGCATAAGGGAGGGAACATATTGCTGAGAAAATATTTGGAAACTCCAACCTATAGCGTTGGTACTTCTAGAATCGAGGTAAATTTGATAAAATACCCATACATATAATTTTCTTAGTTATTTGCTAAAATTCTCGGTTTCAAAACTACTATGTTCATAACAATAAATGTTATATATTATATGCATTATGCCCTAAATTAAAAGACTATCATCAATTGGGGTTATCTTATCTCAAATGGAATTTATTTCCAACTAAATAACCTCAAAAATACCCATAAATTATATATGGCTTCTCACCTCATTTTCCTCATTGCTTATCGCCGTGTTTTTGAATATTTTCCTCAGGAAAACATGTGGATTTTAAGCTAGAACCATTTTATGCATGACATTCAATTTTATATAGAATAAAGGATAATAATTTGTCTACCTAGTTCACAACAATTTCATCTTAGATTTAAATTTAAGGTTAATATTGGAACATAACACATCAAGGCTATCCTTAGAGGTAACTTTGTTCCTTATTGGAAAAGGGATTTATGAGTTGTCAGAAGAATTCACTGTAATTGGAATATTTGGTAGTAAGGAGAAAATTTTCCTTTTACCATTTTATACATCAAATAAACTCTTTGTTGGAGAAGTATGCAAGAAATAAAAAACTTGGGCCTGTTTCTTCAATGAAAAAAGGAAAAGACAATTTATACCCCTACCATGGAAAATTTGGGATTGCATTGTTAAACATATAAATCACCTTAATTAGCTGGCGGGACATCATTAACATATGGGTTTAAACAAAGAAAAACTTGTTGAAGGCTTTGAACCAGATAACAAATTCAATACACATATGTAGTTAGTGGGTTATTCTTCACACTTCATTGGAGATGAACGGTTTCAAGAAGGTGTCAAAGATAATTTGGATCTTCAGTAACTAGTGGCCTACCGAAATTCAAACAATTATAGAGAAGTAAATAGTACAAATGAGATATACAAACAACATGAAAGAGAAACAAAAAATCAAAACCCTAACTGATCGACAACGTATCAAAGAAGCACTCCATCTAGAATGAAGAGAAAAACCAGTGGAATGGATACCAAAAAAATACTAGTTGAGGGATTAGACGACGATGGAGATAAAAACCCACCAAGGAAAAGCCTTGAGAAAACGCATGTTGCATATGCTCCTATAAAAAGAAAAAGAAATGTATCATCAGTGGAAATAAACACATCAGGATTCCAGGAAAGGTCCCGTGTGATGGACATGGATGGGATCATTGAAGAACCTGATTGGTTTACATAAAGGATGTTAGAGACAAAAGAAATAGTTGATTATGTTATGAATTAGGATCTTGAGATATCTGAACAAGAATTTGTCACTCTATAACACATGTCTTACAATAGTGAAACAAAAAATTATTCTATAAAAGGTTAAAACCAAGAATAAGAAGTCATCTAAGCGATGGAAATATTTGATTGACTTGGATGGAGTAGCACCATCTAAAATTGCATACCTTCATGGAGCTATTGGAGATTCATTAAAAAAATCAATTGAAAAAATGGAAAGAGAGAATTTGGAACTAAAGACAAGGGTAAACGAATTGTAACTTTCTTGGGTACCAACACCATTGTTTCCAGAACGTTTAAGTTCTATGCAAACTATACTTGAATTGGAGGATATCATATAAAGAAGTTCAAAATACAAAGGTTTATCAATTTTATTGCAGGCTGTAAGAAAATATGTTGGTGATTGCATATAAAAAACGATTGATATCGTTTAGGAAATTTGGGAGATGTCCCAAAGTATTGCTAGTTTTTTCTCCATAATAGAAAATTTCAAAGAATATCTGCAGGAAGATTTAGAAAACGGTGAAGGATTTTTCAAGGAAGTCGTAAAACAATTTTAGGTAAAAGTCTCAATTTCAAATGAAGACTGAAGAAAGGAACAAAAGTTTCATTTTCATTACTGTATGAAACAACTTAATGCATGTTGGTTAAGGATAATTAAATAGTTAAGAGAAATGATAAATGAAACTGATACCCTAAGGAATATATAGAGTGATCTATTTATTAAAAATTTTAGTCTTACCAAGGAATTAAATGGTCCTAATTTATTGATGGATAACATGATCTCAACCAAAGAATATTTAAGGGGACAACATAAATCACTAAAAGTTTCTTGGTCTAACGAATTTCTGAAACCACAAAATTTTCTGAGGATGAAGTTGAAATATGGTTAGTTCGGTATATCAACATAAATGATAAGGTGGACACCACATTGCATCAATGAGATCTATATTTAAGGAAATTTGGAAGTCAACTATTTGATATTAAAACTAAACATGAAATTACCATGACACCTTTAAAAGAATACATTGAGGAGGGGTTTAAAAAGGAATTAATCGAAGTTAACGAACCAAATAATCAAGAAATAAATAGAGAAATTATGCCACCTCAACAACAACATGTACCTATAAAGGATCCAACCACATGCATGTAAAAGAATATATTTTTCTCCATTATACTGAGTCAAACATAAACTCTATCCTTTAAGTTTTTTCCTCAGTCCATTTTCTACTACAATCATTTGTCATCTTACCTTTATATTCACGGTATTCTGTGGGATTTAGGATGATTCTTGGTTTTTATTCTTTCAATCTTCCAGCTATTTTCATTTTATGGTCCGTGAGAGCCAATCTCAGTCCTGTTTGAAGGGAGAATGCATTTTTACTTTCTTTAAAGATATTTCTTTTTGTATTTAAAGACTCTTTATTATTTTTTAGACTCCAAGAGAGCTAGTTGGGATATTGCATTATTGTACTCTCAAAGACTTTGATACAATGATTGAGTTACCAAATGTTTTATCTCTCATAATATTTTTGGCGCTTTATGGAATGATAATTTAAATATCTCTTTTTATTTGTGGTCCATTCCATGTTCTCTCTATTTTTTGTATTGTTAAATGTTCGGATGAATGTTGTTATGGATACATCAATTCTTTATATATTGTATGCATCTTATCTATTCACCTTGTAAATAGTGTACATATGAGACTCTTTTAAAATACACGTGGTCCCAAAATCTCAAGTGTTGTTTTCCTTGAATGTGAATGTAAATATTAAGTATTGTCTTTCTCAAAATTTTGTTTTGTTTCATTTTATTTTATTGGAATCATAAGAACAAGAGGAGTACAACCTCTCTAAAATCACACGTGGATTCATATCCTTGTGAGTTTGAACTTAAAATCATAGAAAAATATTTTAGATCAACAGGTGTCTAACCCATATAGGGACCAACACTAATTGTTCAGAATTTGCATCAAACTCAACTTTCCATTTCTGCAAAAAAATGGTTTTAGATCTCCAATTCCACCTTGATAGATGAATTTTACTGGCATCCTCGATCCCAGTCCTCTTTGAAGGGAGAATGCATTTTCACTTTCTTTAAAGACATTTATTTTTGTATTTAAAGACTCTTTATTATTTTTTAGACTCCAAGAGAGATACTTGGGAAATTACATTATTGTATTCTCAAACAGTTTGATCAAAATCTTGAGTTACCAAATGTTTTATCTATCGTAATATTTTTGGCATTTTATGGAATGATAATTTAAATCTCTTTTTTATTTGTGGTCCATTCCCACAAATTGTAAATATATTCGGTATGCATCTTATCTATTCAAATTGTAAATATTGTACATATGAGTTTCTTTAAAAATACACCTTGTCCCAAAATCACAAGTGTTGTTTTCCTTGAATGTAAATGTAAATATTAAAAACGTCCTTCTTCGAATTTTTTTTTGTTTCATTTTATTTTCTTGGAATCAAAATAACAAGAGGAGTACCACCTCCGTAAAATCACAGGGGGATTCATATCCTCATGAGGTTGACCTTAAGATCATAGAACAATCTTTTAGATCAGCATGTGTGTGACGCATATAGGGACAAACTCTAATTGTTCAAAATTTGCATCGAACTCAACTTTCCATTTCTACGAAAAAAGGGTTTTAGATCTCCAGTTCCACCTTAATTGATATATTTTATTGGCATCCTCCATATATATCATAAATAAAATGAGGAATCCTCTAGATAATATCATACTATGGGACTTATATGCAAGCAAAATGGCAAAATTCTCAGAGGTAAAACCTTTTAGGGTTATAGAAATCATATATTTTATATAATATCTTTATCCATCTAAGTTTGATTCTTCCATGGCCACATATTTTAACGCACTCTCAAATTGTATATTGATATCTTCCATATTCCACTTAAAATATTTCCTATCCATTATAGGCATCTGGATACCTCGTATTCCCATCATCTTCAAAATCATATAAATGTATTTACAAGATGAAATTCCACTAATGATATCTCTCAAGAAGAATCTACCAATGAAAACTCCATCCAAATAATCCTCCATAGATAAATGCAAGGGTGAGGATAGAAAATTACGTATAGTCATTTTTGACTGAGGATCATTAAAGTTGTGGGTGGAATTGATAGCCTAGTAAGAACAAAATTTGGTTCATTTATATCTTTATTGAGAGAATAGATGAGAGAATCCTCTAGAAACACAAATCCGAGTAATGAATTTGAAATCCTCACACAATGATTATCCAACGAATTGGAGATAATGGCAATACTTTATTTTTCCATTGACTTATTGAAACACTGCTTAAAGATTGGGGTGAGGATGATGGTTCCTAACTAAAACCCTCAGTGCTTCCCATGTATGCTTCCCTTCTAGGGACTCTTCTCGACTACTTCCTTTTAGATAACCCTATGCCTACAACAACCTAAATTAGGATTATCTCCTACAGTAAGAAGCATGTAATTTAAACTTGAAACCGTAAGTGTAGAGAAGCTAAACCATGCAATTTAAACTCCAAACCGTAAGTGTAAGAAGCTAATTCTAAATCTAAGCATTCACCTACTCTCATTCTTACTTGTCAAAATATATACATTTTTCTTAGTAACATCACTTTTTCTAATATCATATCTATATTATTTTTATTTCTATTTAAATTTGATATTTTTTTTTATCTATAGTAATTTTTTTCTATATCTAAATTTAGTGTTCTTTTTTTAATTTTCTTATTAAATTTGTATATTACATTTTCCATTTCATATATATTGTCAATTACAAACATTTATATTATTAATTATAAAGTTAAATTCCATATAGATTAAGTAAATATGTACATAAAAGAAACCATCTAACAACAAGGTTGGGTGGCAGCGTAGTCTGTGCCAATGAGGTTAGAAAGAAAATATTGGAAAATGGGGTCGAATTGTAAATGACAAAAATGTTGTGTGTAACATGTATATCACAGAACATGGGGAAAAAGTAAATGATACTTGGCATGTAGAGTACCATTTTTTTTTTTGAAAGTATATAACAATCTACAAATTTGTTCAGAGTGGAAGAAAAATTTTGGGAATTTAAATGCATTTGCCATATGGACTGGTGAAAGATAAAAGTGTATGAAGACATAAATTTAAAAGGAGATACGAAAACAATTTTATTTGAAATATGTAAAAAAATAAAATTTTGTTACATACTACGGAAATATTGTATGCAACATGTATATCACGGAACATGGGGAATAAGTAAAAGATGCTTGGCATATAAAAATTGAAATGCATTTGTCAACATGGGGCATAAGTAAATGTCGGTTGGCATGTAGAGTGCCATTTATTTTGAAATATATATAAAAATAAAAGTCTATTACATATAAAAATGTAAATGCATTTGTCATACAGACCGGTGAAAGATAAAAATGTATGAAGACATAAATTTAAAAGGAGATAAAAAAAAACAATTTTATTTGAAGTATGTCAAAAAATAAAAGTTTGTTACATACTACTGGAAATTTTGAAATATACAAAAAAATTAAAGTTTGTTACATATTAATGGGAATTTCAATGCATTTGTCATGTAGACTAGGATTGGGGCTCCCGCGGACCATTAGAGAAATATGTACAAGAAATAGGACTGTAGAAAGAAGATAGAGTGCAATACCTGCAAAAAAAATAAATTGAAATGTATAATTGTTTGCGTACACATCTCTATTTAAGAAAGTGGAATAAATGGGTTGATAAACAAAGCAAGATGCGATTAGTAGACTTACAGTGAGGGTACATATGAGCCCTTTGGATATTTTCTTGCCGTTGTTGTTTCATTGATGTCACCGATGACTTCGGTTTCAACGATGTCGTCGATGGCTAATGGAATCCTTGCAACTGCTTATTGCCTTTCATCGGTGGCTTACCTCAATTTCCTTTCGAGCCATTCTTGAATGTAGCTTCTCATTGGGGTGACGTTGATGTCATTCCATATTTTTATGTTGAAAATATCGTTTTCTAATAACTGAAAGTCGATAGAAAGATTACACAGAGCTTGATGAATTTCCTCATTCTGTACTGAATTTTTGACTAGCTAGTCGTCGATGTGACCTTGATCAAAGTGAAAGATGCTGTAAATTTTTTCCAGAGATAAGGCCTTAAACCTAGCAATCTGTTTATCTAACTCTTGCCTGGTCAAGGGAAAGGAGTTTGTGATTAAGTCAGGGTCTTGGAAGTCGTTGGTTTTTCCGGATAAGTCTATTCTTGACAGCCTTGTGAATAATTTATCTTTCTTTGATATGGCTTGTTCACATGACTGAACAATGAGATGCAGGTACTTCACTTTTTCTTTCCAACATGCATTCAATTGGATGATCGAGTTTTTGGACGAAATATCTTGTTCTCTTCTTTTTGTTTCTGTCATATTGTTGACAATGGTGCCAAAAGGAAGGACCGTTTTTAAAAAGACATTTTATTCATCTTTTAACTCCGCCTGCAAATGTTCGAGCAAGCTATGTGCCCTGGTTCTAAGGGAAGTGATGGTTTGTGATCTTTTCCACACCTCCATAACTAGTTCCATTCTTTTCTTGATATTATTCTCCACATATCCTATAAAGGATTCCAACATGGTGGAGGATGCTTTTACATTGGCTATAGGGGTGGCAGTCATGGCTATTGCCAATGGATTGACAAGCAATGCGATAGGAACAAAATCCTCTTCCAATTCCTTGACCCAGTCCTTCAGTCTAGAATTATCGGTCTCGATGTCTCCAATGGAATCATGAAGTGCTTCTCTAGTCATGGTGTGAGGTTGATATATTTGGGATGGCCACATGTTGGCAAGGGAAACCTCTGAACGAGATTTCCCTTTCTTAATTTTAACATCTTTTTTCTCAATTATGAATTTTTTGGATTGGCTATCAAAAACAACGCTCTGGAACATGAAGGATTCATCTTCATCAAAATTTTCAGTAACAGATATGTCCATTGGACGACTATGTTGGATGGCATTTCCGGGCTGATCAAGGAAGCAAAACATGTTATCCATATCATTGCCAAGTTCCATGTTCTCACTTTGAATTTCCAACTCTTCCGCATGTCCCACATTTTCTTTTCTCTTCTTCTATATTGGAATCTTGTGAGAACTATCAATTTTATAGTGAGGAGGGTCATTATCTCCTCCTCCGTTTGAAGAACTTTGAGTTTCTTTGTTTCTATGGTGGTATGTTGGAGCGATGCTCTGGGATGTCATACTTTTTGGAGTGCTATTTGCCGATTGAACACTCTTGTCACCAGGGCCTTTCCCTTGTTGTGTGTACAATTTAGTGCAACTTTTCACTGTTTCCACATCATCGACATCAGAGGCAGGAGTGTTGTCTCCATTGTCTCTATTTTCAGGCAGGTATTTTTTTTAAAAACAATCGCCGACGCAAAGTGTTTGTAAATGTTGTCGAAAAATATTATAGGGGTCGAACCCTCTTATGATTTCATCATATATGAGGTTGGAGATGCTAGAATGCACTGTGAATTCCTCAATTTTCTTGACGTTTTTCAACACGAACTCCCCTACTTTCCAAGGCAAAGGAATAAACTATTTTTTCTTCTTCTTTTGCAACAGATGCAACTAATAATTGTATTTCCGTGCTACCTCTGTAACAAACATTTTGTTTGTAATGTGACATGGAAGGAGGGAAGGTATTTCCGTGGAGCCAAAAATTCTTATGACAGTGCAATTATCCAAATGTTCGAGTTTCCCCTTCCTGTGCAAAAAAATGGTTGCCTGTTCAGATATGCGGGAAGCATCTTCTCCTAACAACAAAACTTTGAAAATAGACATGAAGCCATTAAAAAAATCATAGAAACAGTGGGAAGCCTGTGCTTCCACAAGGTTTGGTACCTAAACATTATTGGGTGGAATTCACAGTTGACATTCTTGGAGAGAGACAGTTGTGGAAACCGACAGGAATGCACTATCGCAAAAACTAAATAGGATGACATATAAAATTTATTTTCCCTTTTGAAGCTTGATAATTGGGAACAAATTTCATGGGAAATTAACTTTCCCCAATAAAAAATGGCTTGTTCGTTGACTGTGAAATACAAAATATAAAGATCCATCTGAGAAACAATTGTTGTGGACTCCTATCCCGTTATTATTGTAAACAAGCAGGCAATTTTGTGAAATGGATTTCTAAATGAACTAACCTGCAAGCTTGTAATATCTTCAATAACTAGAAGCAGTTTTTGCAATAAATGGGGCAAGAGGTCCAACCCGTTATTATGATTTTCTAAGAACTGTTTCGAATCTTCTCCTTTGAACATCAATGTTGGCTCCGACAATCTTAGCATCTGGCGGAAAACCTAAGGTGACAAAGAAACAAAAGAGTAGTCCCATAGTGGAATAATTCTTTTTTCTAAAATAAATGTATCAATGTACCAAGAGACCAGGTCCTTACAGTAAAAAAACTCAGGGACACATCCTACACGAGAAATCCCAGAGGTCCAAATTACTTGGTTCTCTATAGCAGAGGTTGAATAATAATAATATGCCCTGGACCACTCGAAGTTCTGGTCCTCGCACCCGAAGATGTTCACTGTATCTCCATAGAACTACTGTCGAGATGATGCCATAGGTTTATGAGAATGTTGGTTTTCTCTAGAAGATGGTTGAAATGAACAATTAGAACAAAAAATGTAACTCTTTGCTAAATCTTGGTTTAATTCTTATGAATGGGAAAGCTCCTCGAGCTTTTTGCTGCTTAATGACAATCTGTATGGGTGGTCCATGATGAAATGATAGAAGTCAAGCTTACTTATTTCATATTTAGAGATGCGAAGGTGGTGGGTACAACAAAGAGAAATTAAGGATTGGAGGTTTCGTGAATGTGCCAAGGCCACAACGTGAGAACGACATTTCATGATTTTTAAATCAACACTCAAAAGGGATAATATAACCCCCCACAAATATTGGTTAAATGTGAATTAATAGGAGATATCCTTGAGCCTTTATCCCATCAATGACAATCTATACGGATCCTGCATGATGAGATGTTATAATTAAATGTCACTAATTTCATATTTAGAAAGAAGATATGTATATACAAAAAAAAACTATTTTTTTTCTTTTATTATAGACAAGCGTGAAGGTGACGGAGATGGGGAAGAGAAAGGAAATAATGGCAAGGTCTAAAAAGTGGTCGAACGATATTCAAAAAATGGTTACGGGGATACTTAGGAGGGGCGAGTGTTCCATGATCAAATTTTTTTACTGAAAAACGTGTAAAATGGAAGAGATCATGTTGGGGCAGTTTAGCGACTGGTTTGTATATTTGCGAAATTCTGACAAATTGGCTAAGTATGGAATAGGGAAGTGGTCGGGAAAACTCCTTATCAGAAGCGACGATTGAATTTTTCATGAAGGGACCAATCCTGTAACGAATCTCCTCGTTACGACAACAACTTTGATAACAGGTGCCAAATTTATTTATTTTTTGTTTAAGGTGTGTGTGCTCGTGTAAAAAGAAACAGACACACTGGAATCTACGACACCACCCAAAGACTAACAAGACACACCCACGATGATCACAATAAGAATACATAAGGCACACAACAAGTAACTGCAAACATTTAACGACATATTGGGTTATGCATAGTATGAACACCGAAGGAAGAATCCATAGTGGTAGATTTACTATTTTTGCACAAGAAAGCAGGGCATTTAATCTTAGTTATCTGCTCTGGGGAGAGAGAAGGTCAGATAGGCTCCTGGCCGACTGCTCAGGTAGAAACTAGTAACTTGACTACGAACATGACGCAAGCAAGACGAACACAACAAGACAACATACGACGTACACCAATAACAACATGTTTTTAACGACGATCAAACGACAAAAAGTAAGACTGACTACCCATCCGTCCTACCCTGCAATGGTTACGACCTCCATGACACATAAGCAATGCTCAAGCCCCGGTTCCCATTGATTTTAACCATTTAAGGTCTCAGGGATGGCGACTGTTTTGAGGAACATGGAGGTGTCTACATCCCACCCGACACCCACAGACCAAGCAGTAATATGATTACAACCACATACAACAATAATTAATAAATTTCCATGACCACTACAGAAAATGAAAACCCGAAAGGACTCCGACAACAACCGACCATCATTAGGACAAGGCATTATCCACGACTGAATAGCATCAATTTTCGATCCAATACTCCCTGTAATTTCCATTAGTTCACAAGTTGCCAAATCTACCCCTAAAAATAATGTAAAATCAAATAATTTCAAACCCCATTTACTAAACCATAGTAACTCATCGTACTTAATTCCAAGTACATTACCTAATAAATGTTTATCAATAACCATAAACATTACCATAACATACCATAAATTAATAACTACATTACATTTACCTCACTTACCTTACAATAAGATAACATCCACATTACATCTTATATGTTAGTATCACTAATAAAATCACCATGACATCACCATAAAAGCTAGCATTCTTACATTTATAATATAAGACTTTGCAAAATAACTAACTGAATGCAATGTCATTACCTTAACACTACATTTACATGGTAAATAACACACTATGATCTTACATGTTATCAAATGCTAACCTAGCATTTCTTCCAACTGCAAGGACATTACATTTACATCTTTCATTGATAAATTACATTATGATATCTTACATTATGATATAATTTACAATACATACGTTTACACATTACCATCTCAAATGAAGTTAACCATAATAATAACATTTCATTAAAATTCCACTAAAATAACAATATCCTTGCCTTTCATGTTGGATATTATGTAGTAGAGTAACAATAGCATTACTTGTGTAAAAAACTAATTTACCTTCTGTTTTATAATGTAGGAATGATTTAGCACCAGGCCTTATTTTTACAATTCACCATAATATTATATTACATAAACCATTCCTTTGCAAATCATAACAAAAATTATGTTATCTTCTTTACTTATTACCTTGTCATTATAATAATGAATACAATAGGATATCAACAGTCCCTTCTAAATATTATCAAGACCAGGAAAACTAGCGGCCCATTCGCTAAGCATAGTAAAGAAAATTTTTAGCAACGAGACAACTAGCGGTGGTGGGTGTAGGACAAGCATCATTAATCACTGGAAAGCTATCAAAGGCAGCTATCAGAGCTAGGGGTCAACCCAGAAAATTTCCGCCATATAGCACGCCCTTGCAGAGGTAAAAGATACGATTTTAAATTCAAGCAAGGCGCAGGGCAAAGGTTACAAATTGTACACGGCTGGCTGGGCGAAATTCGGGCAACTTTATCAGTTGCCTAGACGGTAGTAACTTATCTAGAAATTAACACTGATGCAAAGGTGGAGATGGATGTTTTAAGACTGAGGCAGAGGCAAATTTATAGGTTGACCATAACGCTGCCTTTATGTTTTTACCGATCCTAAAAATCAACGGTCAACCACTTTGCCAGGAAAAGGGATATTAAGAGCGCATGCAGGAAGGTTCTCCAGGCAGCTGTCGGCATGGCTAAATTTAATGGAATAAAATCTTCAGGGTATAGCAGATTAATTCAGAGACAGTGACAAGGCGAGATTGTATGTGCACAAACATTTTGCGAGTGATGCAAATCAGCCACTTTCCAATCAATTGCGTTCAATTATCTATTAGTAATATATGCTTGCCTTAGATCGAAGGTACTGGAAACTTCATATATTGGAGCTCGATGATGGCTATGATTTTCGTAATGTAAGTGAAAGTGAATGGAAGTGGTAGAGTACAGGACTAAGCATCGATAAAAATGAAAGCCATGCACAGAAACTAGAACTGGTGAGGGAAAAGAAGAAACACTATAAGAAAAATGGTGGTCGATACATTTTGTTGGAGGGGGTTGAGTATCGCGGACCCACTGGCATCCTTGCTCTCTCACACAACAACCATCTGCGTCCCTTGGAGCTTTCCATGGCTCATTCCATAACATTTAAAACACTGCGTGAGATCCCTATTCCCACCAGAACCAAGGACTTAGATTCAGAACTTTAGGTATGGAAGGAATGGAATGGTACTGGTACAATGCAGTTACAGTGGTTTTAAAAAAATATTCCTCAGTCACGAACGGTCAGAGTGGATTCATCGAGGTTTAGGCACTAACTCGAGCTAGGATTATATAAGACAAAAACCAGGGTATTGAACCAAAAACGCAGAGAATTTCACCAAAAAAAATGCAGGGAATTTAAATTATAAAAATGGAGAGAGTAATTCTATAAAAACGTAGGAAATTTAAATTATAAAAACGTAGAGAATATCACTATAAAACGTAGGGAATTTAAATTATAAAAACACAGGGAATTTGAAAACAACACCCATCTTGCCGAGTAGCGTTGCCCAAGGAGGCCAAGAAATCGCAGAGAACACTAAGAGGATTGCAAGGCCAGGTTCTCAGATAAAATATAAAAACATGGTTATTGCCCTATTTAGTCAAGGAACCCTTCAATAACTTTTCCGCGGTATTTCATACAAAATTCATAGGTGATACAACTGATACATGATTTGCATCAATGTTACCTCATCACATGAGAGTCTTAATTAAAACAACAGTTACCACATATACAACTATAAGATTAAATAATTAAATTCATCCATTCCATCCATTTGCATCCGTTAAACAGAAATCATATCGCATTCTACTCTACTAAAACACAAATCATACCGTTTCCTTGACGCCCACTTCGAAGGACGTCCTGTGCTCTATGTCGCTCCTGCTCCGCGTCGCTCCCGCTCGCCGACCGTAGAAACTACACTGGTACCTCCCAACCAATCTCTAGGGGTACTCTGCTTCCCCCTTATCCCCCCAAGCCACAAAGGGTCCACACACAATCTAGATGGTCCTGTCTAGCTTCCCAGCTCGCCTCGCAAGAATGAGCTACCACTCCTATTCGAGCTGAGAAAATCCCAACTCCTCACAAGCAATCAGTCAAGTCACAAAATCGGTAGCGTAACGTTATGCTAACAACCGATCCCCTTTTCCCCTAATCTCCCTTTCTTTTATAGAGTTTTGAGACCCACCAACTTTCCTAAATCACATTTATTTTAAGTTTTAATGAAAACCCTCTAAAACTTCTCTATCGTACAAGTGTCATTCATCCCCCACGTTTCTCCAAAATTATTTTCTTTAATTTATTAAAAGACTCATTTTCCTCACCCACCTAGAGTCGCTCCTAAAATTACTCCTAGGTGTTCCTAGATCCCCTTACATGATTTTAATAAATTTCCCTAAAATGAAGTTGCTAAATTTAGTTCATTTTAGAAAGTTCTTAATTGCAGATTCCTTACTATGTTGACTTTTTTTTTTTTACCCTATGTCCCCTTCTTTCCTTTATTATGGTTCCTTTATAACGCATGTCATCTATCATAACGCATCATAATCAAAGATAATTTTTTTGAAATCATAAAAGTCCAGATCATTTGCGAGCAAGTGTCCTCAAATAATAAGTTTTCTCAATGCGCCAGAGCGGGATGTTACATACACCCCCTCTTGGTCTAAACTTCATCCCAAAGTTTCTCAGTATAAATGTCGAAATAAAAGTATCACAGTATCATAAGTCTATCTATCAAACAAAAATGGAAACTGCTGGCGCATATCATATGCGTCCTCCCAGGTCGTCGAGTGCGGACTATAACTGTCCCACTAGACCTTGACCTAATCTACCGTTCGACGTCATAACTGTCAAATGCGATGATCTAATATGTGGACTGGCTCAACCGTGAGTGCTCCCTCGTTCGATACCTACAAGGAACTCATGTCAATCATGTTTGTAGGATCACTAATATAATGTCTCAAAACAGATACATGGAAGACATCGTGCATACGCCTCAAAGAATCAGGCAAGGCTAGTCAATAGGCCACGGGCCCCTTTCTCTCCATAATATCGAAAGGTCCCACAAACCTAGGAGAGAGTTTAGCTCCCTTTCCAAACTTGATCGAACTCTTATGCGGTTTAACCCACAAGAAGACTCAATCATCGACCTCGTAACTCCGGTCGACTCGGTGCATATCGACATAACTCTTTTGTCGATCCTGCGCTTCTTTTATCCTTTGTCTTATGGTTTGCATTTTCTCTTCCATTTCTTGGATCGCTTCTGGTCCCACCAGGACCCTATCCTCAAGAAGATCCCAACTCAAGGGCATCTGACATGGTCGCCCATAAAGAAACTCAAAAGGCGCCATCTTAATGGTGCTCTGGTAACTATTGTTGTAAGTGAACTCTACTAGAGGCAAGAATTCCTCCCAACACTTCTGTTGGTCCATCAGGTACATGTTCAACTTGTCTTCCAAGGTTTGGTTCATTATTTCTGTCTGTTCGTCCGTCTCTGGGTGATATGAAGTACTAAAGTTAAGTTGGGTTCCCTAGGCCTCTTGTAAACTCATCCAAAATCGTCCAGTAAACACCGGTCCTCGATCGGATATAATATTCTTAGGCATGCCATGAAACGTCACAATCTCACTGATGAAAACTCTCGCTATGTCAAGTTCCTGATACGTCGTACGCACAGGAATAAAGTGAGAACTCTTCGTCAGAGTGTCTACTACTACAAAAATCAAGTCCTGTCTCCTTATCGTCAGTGGAAATCCAACAATAAAATCCATCGAAATAACTTCCCATTTCGATTCCGGAATGGCATGTGGTTGAAGTAATCCTACCGGGTGTTTATGTTCAACCTTCACCTGCTGACACTCTAGACATCTAGCCATAAAGTTTACTATGTCGGCCTTCATTCCCTTCCAGAAGAATAAGGGTTTAAGGCCTGCCCTCATCTTCGTGACTCCTGGGTGTGCCATGTAAACTTCTCTATGAGCCTCGCTCAGGATCAACATCCTCAACTCCTTGTTTGGTGGTACGTAAATAAGACTTCTAAACCTCAATAAACCATCGCTATCAAATGAATATCCCTCATATCATGGTACCATCATTGTGTTTTATCCAATAAAATCCTCGACTTCTTTGTACCAGACATCGTCACACTATAAAGTGAGAATCTTCTCACGTAGATTCATCTGAAGAGGCAACACCGAAAAGATGCACAACCTCCGACTCAAGGCATCCGCCACTCGGTTCATTGTTCCCTTATTGTAAGTAATCTCGAAGTCATACTCGCTAAGCAATTCCTACCAACGTCGTTGCCGCGCGTTTAGGTCACTTTGCATAAAAATGTGTTGTAGTCCACAATGATCAATCCTTAATTCAAATTTTCGTCCAACAAGGTAGTGTCTCCAAACCTTCAAGGCATATACGATGGCTAATAACTCCAAATCGTGCATTGCATAGTTCTCCTCATGCCTTCTCAATTTCCTCGAAATGTAAGCAATCACTCATCTGTCTTGCATCAAGACTCTGCCTAAACCTTCCTTGGATGCGTCAGTGCATACCAAGAAGTATGCGTCCATGTTAGGGACCTTTAGTATCGGCGCTGTGGTCAGCAACTCTTTAAGCCTTGGAAATGCTTCTGGTCATTTCTCAGTCCAGACAAACTTCTTGTTTTTCTTCTACAATTCCGTGATCGGATTTGCTATCTTCGAAAACCCCTCGAAAAACCGTCGATAGTATCATGCTAAACCCATAAAACTACACACTTTTGTGACATTCGTTGGCATAGGACATTCCATAATAGCCTCAACCTTGGTTGGATCCATAGAGATACCTTCGCCTGAGATGACATGCCCTAAGTAGTGAATCCTCGATTGATAAAAACAACATTTGGACAACTTCCCATACAGTTTGTGCTCTCATAAACACTGTAGTACCAAGCACAAGTGCTCGTCATGCTCCTTCGTCATCCGATATTAGATCAAAATATCATCAATGAATACTTGGACGAACTTGTCCAAGTATTTGTGGAACACCTCGTTCATCAAACTCATGAATACCGCTGGGGCGTTTGTCAATCAAATGGTAAAACAATAAACTCGTAATGTCCAAATCTCGTCTTAAAGGTGGTCTTAGGGATGTCATCCTCTTTGATCCGTAACTGGTGATACCCTGATCGCAAATCGATCTTGGAGAACACCGTTGCACCCTTCATTTGATCGATCAAGTCATCAATTCTTGGTAAGGGATACTGATTCTTGATCGTAGCCTTGTTCAGTTGATGGTAGTCAATGCAAAGCCTCCATGATCCGTCCTTCTTTCATATGAAAATAACTAGTGCACCCCATGGTGACACACTAGGGCGTATCAGTCCCAGGTCCAACAACTCTTTCAGTTGCATTTTCATCTCTTGCAACTCCGGGGTCGACATCCGATAAGGCGTTATTGCTATCAGTTCAGTCCCTGGTTTCAGGTCTATGGTAAACTCCAGTTACCTTTCTGGTGGCATCCAAGGAAACTCCTCTGGGAATACGTCTGCAAACTCCTTCACCATCGAAAGGTGTTCTAGACCTTCCTCTACTCCTTTTTCATTTAGCGCGAGGATCGCATAAATCTTGAACCCCTTGCGCATACTCATCCGTAACCATAAGGAAGAGATGAACCTCAGGGATACTCCCTGGTTCCGTCCTACAATCACTCATCTCTTTCCTTCATCATCGACCAATCTCAACCTCTTCATCTTACAGTTGAGTATCGCCTCATGCGATTCCAACCAATCCATACCAATAACGACGTCATAAGATCCTAAGATTGTGACGTACAAGTTGACCCTTGTGGAAAACTCTCCCAGGTTAAGGGCACATCTCGTAACCTTTCCTCCAACCTTCTGTTTGGCTCCTGAAGCCATCTCTACGAAGATAAACTCATCCTGTTCGAATGCCTTTACATTAATCCTTTTTAGCGCTGCACCAAAAATGAAACTCTCAGTAGCACCTGGGTCTATCAAAATACTAAGGGTCTAGTCAGCGATAGTACCTGTCATCTCAAGCATAGTCGACTGGTGCTCTGCCTAGTGATTATTCATCGCTGCATGAATCCGATGGGCCTTTCCCATATCTCCAATGGTAGTGGGTCCAGTTGATCCGGACGTTCTTCTTCTCTCCATAGGACAGTCGCGCTGGTAGTGTGTCTCCCCACATGTCCAACACCCCTTCTTCGGCCTAGTAGTTATGGTGCCTGAAGTAGAGGATGACAGCCCATCGGCCTGGAATCCAGGTCTGTTCTGCTGAACAGGCCTAAACTGCTGCTGCTACGGGCAACGTTGTTGCTGATGTTGTGGTCCCCGATAAGGTGCCTGCTACTGAGGCAATGAGCGTTGAGGTGTAGTGAAAGTGGATCCCCTCTATAAGCCACAACATACCTGCGTGTGTCTCGCTGGTGTCTGATGTTGTGGTGTACCAAATGAACCCTTCCCTACTGGTCTCGCTGGAGTCCTGGTTTGACCCCCACTGATAAGCTCCTCCTCAGCTATGAGGGCCTTTTGGACAGCGTCGTGCAAGGTTTGAGGCATCAAGATCCTAACCTTTTCACGCAGGCTACTGTTAAATCCAAACACAAACTGATTGACCTTGAGTTTCTCTGTGTTAAGGTGCGGAGCATACCAGAGAAGCTCCATGAAACGTTCCTCGTACTCGGGCACCGTACGACCTCTCTGTCGTAGTGCGTTGAACTCATTGAGCTGACGCTCAATGAATTCCTCTGAAAGGTACCTCTCCCAGAACCGTTCCTCGAATAGTTCCCATGACACATCTTTGACGGCCATGTTCAGCTACGGTAGGACTATCTTCCACCATAGAAGAGTGCTCCCCTTTATTTGAAAGACCGCAATGCGAAGCTTCATGTTGGAGGTATAATCGCAAAGTACGAAGCACATCGCCATGTTCTCCAACCATGCCTCGGCGGAGGTGCCATCCGGGGCACCAAATAACTTGAGAAATTTAACCTTCCTGAGTTCACGATGAAAGCTACCAGCAATGGCCAGTGCACGCGGTGGAACCTCAGAGGGTGTCGATGCCCTGGCCTCGTCTCTATCCAATCGACTAATCAAGGCCTCGAACATGCGCTGAAAAGACCTCATCATCTCGACCACATCTCCAACTGCTATCTGTTCCTGTCCGAGAACCTGCTCACCTCCCTAGGGGTTAGACCCCTCAGGCATGGATGCTACTGGAGGCATCATACCTCCTCCCCTAGCAACCCGTCGTCTGCCTCCGCAACATCCTCTAACCATGATTTCCTGCATGCACACAATCAACTCAATCAACAAAAGTATAATAAAATCAATCATGACAACGAAAGTCATAGCAAATCCCAACTCGTGGGTCGAACTGGCTCTGATACCATATGTAACGAACCTCCTCGTTACGACAACAACTCTGATAACAGGTGCCGATTTTTTTATTTTTTTTGTTTAAGGTGTGTGCGCTCATGTAAAAGGAAATAGACACACTGGATTCTACGAAATCACCCGACGACTAACAAGATGCACCCACGATGATCACAATACGAAGACATAAGGGACACAACAAGTAACTGCAAACATTTAATGACATACTGGGTTCTGCTAGGTATGAACACCGAAGGAAGAATCCATAGTGGTAGATTTACTATTTCTGCACAGGAAAGCAGTGCGTTTAATCTTAGTTCTCTGCTCTGGGGAGAGAGAAGGTCAGATAGGCTCATGGCCGACTGCTCAGGCAGACACTAGTAACCTGACTATGAACAGGACGCAAGCAAGATGAACACAACAAGACGACATATGACGTACAATAGTAACAACATGTTTTTAACGATGATCAAACGACAAAAAGTAAGACTGACTACCCATCCATCCTACCCTGCAATGGTTAGGACCTCCATGACACATAAGCAACGCTCAAGACCAGGTTCCCATCGATTTTAACCATTTAAGGTCTCAAGGCTAGCGACAGTTCTGAGGAACATGGAGGTGTCTAAATCCCACCCGACACCCATAGACCAAGCAGTAATATGATTACAACCACGTACAACAATAATTAATAAATTTCCATGACCACTACAGAAAATGAAAACCCAAAAGGACTCCGACAACAACCGACCATCATTAGGAAAAGGCATTATCCACGACTCAATAGCATCAATTTCCGATCCAATACTCCCTGTAATTTCCATTAGTTCACAAGTTGCCAAATCTACCCCTAAAAATAATGTAAAATCAAATAATTTCAAACCCCATTTACTAAACCATAGTAACTCATCGTACTTAATTCCAAGGACATTACCTAATAAATGTTTATCAATAACCATAAAAATTACCATAACATACCATAAATTAATAACTACATTACATTTACCTCACTTACCTTGCAATAAGATAACATCCACATTATATCTTATATGTTAGTATCACTAATAAAATCACCATGACATCACCATAAAAGCTAGCATTCTTACATTTATAATATAAGACTTTGCAAAATAACTAACTGAATGCAATGTCATTACCTTAACACTACATTTACATGGTAAATAACACACTATGATCTTACATGTTATCAAATGCTAACCTAACATTTCTTCCAACTGCAAGGACATTACATTTACATCTTTCATTGATAAATTACATTACGATATAATTTACAATACATACGTTTACACATTACCATCTCAAATGAAGTTAACCATGATAATAACATTTCATTAACATTCCACTAAAATAACAATATCCTTGCCTTTGATGTTTGATATTATGTATTAGAGTAACAATAGCATTACTTGTGTAAAACACTAATTTACCTTCTGTTTTATAATGTAGGAACAATTTAGCACCAGGCCTTATTTTTACAATTCACCATAATATTATATTACAGAAACCATTCCTTTGCAAATCATCACAACAATTATGTTATCTTCTTTAATTATTACCTTGTCATTATAATAATGAATACAATAGGATATCAACAGTCCCTTCTAAAGATTATCAAGACCAGGAAAACTAGCGGCCCATTCGCTAAGTCTAGTAAAGAAAAATTTTAGCAACGGGACAACTGGCAGTGGTGGGTGCAAGACAATCATCATTAATCGATGAAAAACTATCAAAGGAAATTGTCAGAGCCAGGGGTCAACCCAGAAAATTCCCACCATACAACACACCCTTGTAGAGGTAAAAGATACGATTTTAAATTCAAGCAGGGCGCAGGGCGAAGGTTACGAATTGTACATGGCTAGCTGTGCGAAATTGGGGCGACTTTATCAGTTGCAGAGACGGTAGTAACTTATCCAGAAATTAACACCGATGCAAAGGTGGAGATGGATGTTTTAAGACTGAGGAAAAGGCGAATTTATAGGTTGGCCATAACGTTGCCTTTACGTTTTTACCGATCCTAAAAATCAATGCTCAACCACTCTGCCAGGAAAAGGGATATTAAGAGCGCATGTAGGAAGGTTCTCTAGGAAACTGTCGGCATGGCTAAATTTAATGGAATAAAATATTCAGGGTATCACTTATTAATTCAGAGACAGTGACAAGGAGAGATTGTATGTGCACAAACATTTTGCGAGTGATGCAAATTAGCCACTTTCCAATCAATTGCATTCAATTATCTATTAGTAATATATTCCTGCCGTAGATCGAAGCGACTGGAAACTCCGTATTGGAGATCGATGTTGGCTTTGATTTTCATATTGTAAGTGACAGTGAATGGAAGTGGTAGAGTATGGGACTAAGCATCAATAAAAATGAAAGCCATGCACAGAAACTAGAACTGGTGAGGGAAAAGCAGAAACACTATAAGGATAACGGTGGTCGATACATTTTGTTGGAGGGGGTTGAGTATTGCGGACCCACTGGGATCCTTGCTCACTCACACAACAACCATATTCATCCCTTGGATCTTTTCATGGCTCATTCCATAACATTTAAAACGCTGCCTGAGATCCCTATTCCCACAAGAACTAGGGACTCAGATTCAGAACTTTAGGTATGGAAGGAATGGAATGGTACTGGTACAATGCAGTTACAGTGGTTTTAAAAAAAAATTCCTCAGCCACGAACAGTCAGAGTGGATTCGCTGAGATTTAGGTGCTAACCCGAGCTAGGATTATATAAGACAAAAAATAGGGTATTGAACCAAAAAGCGCAGAGAATTTCACAAATAAAATGTAGGGAATTTAAATTATAAAAACGCAGAATAATTCTATAAAAACGCAGGAAATTTAAATTATAAAAACGCAGAGAATATCACTATAAAACGCAGGGAACTTAAATTATAAAAACGTAGGGAATTTGAAAACAACACCCATCTTGCCGAGTAGCGTTGCCCGAGGAAGCCAAGAAATCACAGAGAACACTAAGAGGAGTGCAAGGCCAGGCTCTCAGATGAAATATAAAAACATGGTTATTTCCCTATTTAGTCAAGGAACCCTTCCATAACTTTTTTATGGTATTTCATACAAAAGTCATAGGTGATACAACTGATACATGATTTGCATCAATGTTACCTCGTCACATGAGAGTCTTAAATAAAACAACAGTTACCACAGATACAACTATAAGATTAAATAATTAAATTCGTCCACTCCATCCATTTGCATCCGTTAAATAGAAATCATATCGCATTCTACTCTACTAAAAAAGTAATCATACCGTTGCCTTGACGCCCGCTTCGAAGGACGTCCCGTGCTCTGTGCCACTCCTGCTTCGTGTCGCTCCCACTTGCTGACCATAGAGACTACACCGGTACCTCCCAGCCAATCACTAGGGGTACTATGCTTCCCCCTTAGCCCCCCGAGCCACAAAGGGGCCACACACAATCTAGATGGTCCTATCTAGCTTCCAAGCTCACCTCGCAAGGCTGAGCTACCACTCTTATTCGAGCTGAGAAAATCCCAACTCCTCACAAGCAATCAGTCAAGTCACAAAATCGGCAGCGTAACCTTACGCTAACAACCGATCCCCTTTTCCCCTCATCTCCCTTTCTTTTATAGATTTTTGAGACCCACCAAATTTCCTAAATCACATTTATTTTAAGTTTTAATGAAAACCCTCTAAAAATTCTCTGTCGTACAAGTGTCATTCATCCCCCACATTTCTCCAAAATTATTTTCTTTAATTTATTAAAAGACTCATTTCCCTCACCCACCTAGAGTCGCTCCTAAAATTACTCCTAGGTGCTCCTAGATCCCCTTACATGATTTTAATAACTTTCCCTAAAATGAAGTTGTTAAATTTAGTTCATTTTAGAAAGTTCTTAATTGCAGATTCCTTACTATGTTGACTTTTTTTTTTTTTTTACCCTATGTCCCCTTCTTTCCTTTAGTATGGTTTCTTTATTCCTTAGTTTCCCTATTTTTATTATTCCCTTTCTTTCCTTTTTTTTATTTTTTTTGAAAACCAAAAAGGTAAATGCGCTAGTTAATCTTTTCCTTTTATTTTTAAATTCATACCTTTTTTATACTCCCCCCCACGTTAAATAATTTTATTTCTTCTTTACAAATTAAAACCACGTATTTCAATTAATTTATCCCTCTCTTCACTTTACCCCCCTAAATTCAAGAAGACTAAAAACATTACTTAAGTGGGTTTTAGTTTACATCTTTTATTTTTTATTTTTATAGGGTCGTTTCCTTAAGGTTAATCGGAATTTTATCTTAGAAAAGTTTTTAGACTTAGGTTTAGATTTTGAACTGGGCGACAATTGTTTAGGGGAGTCATTTTAAGAATTTCTTAAGGCGTTAAAGTCTTAGGTCCATATATTTTTGTTTCTTCCTCAACATGAATGTGACGTGCCCTTCAGGATGCACCACGTGCTCCAAGGGTGCCACTCGCCTCGTTCGTTTCTTTTGCACGACGTGCCCTTCAGGATGCACCACGTGCTCCAAGGGTGCCACTCACCTTGTTCGTTTCTTTTTCACAACGTGCCCTTCACGATGCACCACGTGCTCCAAGGGTGCCACTCACTGACTTGACTGATTGGTAGACATCTATAACCCCTGGAGTCAACACTCCGCCAGGTGAACTTGTGGGAGACTAAGGGCTCTAAGGAATAAGGCCCACACCTTATTGTGCGCCCTTTAGAATCATCATGAGTGACTGTTGCAGTCTACCCTCATGACATCATGGATCCTCTCGAACTAGGTAATCGTTAACCTACAGTTCAAGCCACGACGGGAGTCCTAGTAGGCTGTGGCAGGGCTGTTGTCCACACCTCTCCCTCAACCTCTCTGGAAATCGTGTGTGGCCCCTTTACTCCATATGTGAGTCTGGTCAGCAAGATATCGTCAGCCTGCATCATCAAAAATCGTGTCAGAACATGTCAACATCAAATCATCACATCAATGAAATATCATAGTAAATAAATCAACCCAAATAGCACAGTCCCTGACTCAATCCGGAGTCCAAGGGGTTCCACCGATGCCTCTGCATCCTCAAGGTCCAAAACCCTACACACTCAATAAATTTGAGTCAATAGCACATGTCTACATCAAAGCAGTGAAACATCATGTCGTCTATCATAACGCATCATAATCAAAGATATATGTTTTGACATCATAAAAGTGAAGATCACTTGCGAGCAAGTGTCCTCAAATAATAAGTTTTCTCAGTGCACCAGAGCGGGATGTTACAAACCCAAAGACACAGAAATGACATTCCATGATGTTTTAAATTAGCACTTGCTAATTGAATGCCTACAAATAAGATCTTATATATAATTGGTAATTTCTAATTGCAAAGGGGTGTAGACACAGGAAACAACGACTAGGAACTGAATATTTCTTCAACCCACCAAACCGACGATCCACCAAAGAAATTCAAAGAACTGGTGAAGAATGGAAAGTTGACATACGGGCTTGAAAATGGGGTGACAATAGTTCCCCAAAATATGTAAGGACCCGACGGTTAAATTTTATTTCTCGGAAGTTTTCAGTGAAAAATGTATACCACAGAAGAGGGCATGATAGGTGGAGCGTAATATGGAAGAGGGTATGATCTGAGTCCAGTTGTAAATTTGTATATCGTGGAAGTGACAGTACTGTTCATAGGGCATGGAACAACATAAGTCCAATCTAGAGCTCGCCTACCTAGAATTCGTGGTTGGAGAAGTGTCTTCGTCTATCAATTTGTCTATCATGGAACTTTGAGGTATTTTATTAGCCAGCCAACCTGCAAGTCCGACCGTCAATTTGTATAATGCAGAACCATGGGTGTTATTTGTAGGGAATGAAACTATAGAGTAAATTCTTTTCCCTTTAATATAGCATTTATGGCGCAAATGTGGCATGGCTTGTTTGAGCACTTTTCCATCCGTAAACAAAGGAAATATTGAGCCTGCCAACCCTGGAGCCCATGTGTCAATTTGTATATCACGAAGGTCTGAATTCTATTTAGAGTTCATGGAAAAGTACAAGTGCAATGTTGATCCAGTCAGTGTGCAAGTCCGCTTATCAATTTGTATATGGAGGAATTCTGGGTGCTACTTGTAGGACACATAACAATAGAGGGCCAATTTAAAGAAAGGGGAAGCGCACATTGGAAACGCGTGAATTCGCCAAGCCGTGCAGCAAGGCATTTTTGGAAAAAAATGATTAAGTAACCACAAAGATAAACTATAGGGAAAAAAAGAGTGGGAAAATAGAAAAGTGGAGGGTAGTTTTCGTAAGTGCGAATTGGTTTCAAAGAAGCCCCATTGTTGCAAAACCATCATTTTCTACTAATTGTCAGCAAATGCATTGTTGAAGATTAGATTTTATTGCAACCTGTGAGTGTAAGTATGTTTTTGATACATTCTTCCATGATTGTAACATATTAACTTAACTATTAAACTTCATTTTCTACTAATTGCCAACAAATGCTTTGTTGAAGATTAGATTTTATTGGAATGTGTGGGTGTAACTGTGTTCTTGATACATTCTTCTATGACTGTAACATATTAACTTAAGTATTAAACTTCTTGCATTATGGGTTGTTATAATTAAAAATTAATAACTACATGCCTAGAAACAACAATGATGATTTTGATGCAAGATTATACATTGCTATTGCTATGTTCTATCTACAATATGAATATAATTGAACGTTGGTTTGAAACTGTGTGTAATCCACTTTTTGTTTGCATAAAAGGCTGGCAGATTGACATAGTACATTGTCATATAATTGTTACATGTTCCATATTAGAAAAAATAACCTAAGTAAACAGAATATCCAAGAACTATGACAGCATCGGACCTGCCAATGAGAACATGCGTTAAATCCATAAAAGAAGCAACAATGAAGACTTCAAGGAAATTTTTTTTAATAGCAAATCCATTTAAAAAAATAAGAAAAACCCAAGTATTTTACATCTATCCTTAGAAATTGGACCCAGTTCTTTGGGCCAAAACATTGAACATATCTCCCATAAACACAGGCATGGGATCCGCAGTATGCAACATCCTTGCAGTTTTCTCCTCGATGAATCATCCTGTGGTGAAATTCATAGTTTTTAGAAGCTTCTCACGAGGAAGAAGAAAAAAAACTTTGTAGGGAAAATGGAATATCACTTAACTGAAACCGCCTTTGAATAGTTGAAAAAAATTCAATGACACAGGTTGCACGTGCAATTTCAGAGGCCCAAATTAGTTCATTCTGGGTGGAAGCAGATGACTAGTAGAAAAATGCCTTCCAACAATGAGAGTTCTGCACCTCATTCCTGAAGATGTTAATTGTATATCCATAGAAGAGGACAGTAGTCCCGCAAGTGAATAATGTTTTGGCTTTAAATATATCTCTGGGAGAATCAAAATATCATTTCTTAGAGTGAAACTCTTCCACCCAAAACAAACTAATTTCAAACTCTAGAATTCCTACTTTCTGACTACAAAGAGGATATGTAACACACCCACTACCATAATTGAAATTTTTTTTGGTTGAATTCTCAATAATGAGAATCCTCGGAGCTCGTAGCAACAAAATGCAAATCCCTGAATCACAGGTATTTTATTTACCTACCCGATTCTCTGTATATAACCGTGGTCTTATGTCCCACTTGACGCAGGCGTGCTAATGACGAGTGCATCCACTCACAGGATATTCTTCTTCTCGCCCGAAGAACTCCAAGGTTCTTCTATTTCCCTATCGGGAAATCTGCTCCCACAGTTCCCTCGCGTGATCCCCCTTCCTTGATTTATCGGAGAATTGGAACTCGTGACCTCGCGAGTTAAAAGGTTGAACACTGGGCTCTCGGATCCCCAATACCCGATGGTCATTCAACTCGCTGACTTTTCCCCGAGGTATTTCGCTACTCGCCACCTCGTGATTCCCATGGCTAACTTCTCGGTCCTTTTCTTGCGAGGCTCTGATACACGATCCCACGTGCGGATCCAACGGTCTCCCCGCGATCTAGATCCAACGGTTATTACCTTCTCGCTTCTCACGTCCTCGTGACTTTGAATACCTAATACTTGGGCTCTCACCCTGCGAACTCCCGAGTTCACGAGATCTCTCGATATCCACCACCTGTCCTCTTCAGATGGATGGCTCACAACCTCTCACCACTTCATTGCTTCACGACCTTGCGTCTCGCAACTTGTTACACCAAATACTTGGGCGTTCATCCTGCGAGCTCTCGATTTCGCGAGATCTTCTCGATCTCTGCCACCTATCCTCTTCGTATGGATGGCTCAAAGCCTCTTGCCACTTCGCTACTTCGCGACCTCGTGTCTCGCGACTTGTTACACCAATTACTTGGGCGTTCATCCTGCGAGCTACCAAGTTCGTGAGATCTTCTTGATCTCTTCCACCTGTCCTCTTCGGATGGGTGGCTCACAACCTCTCGCCACTTCTCTACTTCGTGACCTCCTGTATCATGACTTTCAACACCAAATACTTGGGCATTCATCTTGTGAGCTCCTAAGTTTGCGAGATCTTCTTGATCTCTGGCACCTGTCCTCTTTAAATGGATGGCTCACAGCCTCTCGCCACTTCACTGCTTCGTGACCTCGCGTCTCATGACTTCTTACACCAATTACTTGGGAGTTCATCCTGCGAGTTCCCGAGTTCACGAGATCTTCTCGATCTCTGCCACCTGTCCTCTTCAGATGGATGGCTCACAGCCTCTCGCCACTTCGCTACTTTGCGACCTCGTGTCTCGTGAATTTTAACACCAAATACTTGGGCATTCATCCTGCGAGCTCCCGAGTTCATGAGATCTTCTTGATCTCTGCCACCTGTCCTCTTTGGATGGACGACTCACAACCTCTCACCACTTCACTACTTCGCGACCTCGCGTCTCACAAATTTTAACACCAAATACTTGGGCATTCATCCTGTGAGCTCCTGAGTTCGCGAGATCTTCTCGATCTCTGCCACCTGTCCTCTTCAGATGGACGACTCACAACCTCTCACCACTTCACTACTTTGTGAGATTCTTGGATCTCCACCACCTGTCCTCCTCGGATGGACAGCTCAGATCCTCTCGTGGCTTCGCCACTTGTGACTTAGAACATCTAACCTTTGAGCTCTTACCTCGCGAACCTCTGAGTTCGCAAGATTCTGGATCTCTGCCACTTGTCCTCCTCGGATGGATGGCTCTGATCCCCTCGCAACTTCGCCGTTATTCATGAGGCTCAACCCTCGTCTATATCCCTATCGATCTAACGACTGTCAGGTTCCCTAGCTAGGATCTGACGGTTCAGATCGGTCCCAATGCCATGCCCTTTCCTACTGTTTTTTTTTGGACGTGGAAAACCAATGGTCCAGGTGTTCTCATGGAGTCTGGGGATCTACGATTCAGATTTCCTCTGTATTTACGAAGATAGAGGGAAAAGGTTTAATGGCACTTAACACCCTCGTTTATTCCCTCGATCCAAGGATCGTGAATGACCATATACTCTCTGACAGGGCCTCGTCCATTGATCAATACTCGTCCCTACGCTGATACTTCAGGATTTAAGAGGGTTGTTCCTCGTTGTTCAGGGTTGTTAAGACTTATGCGTTCAAGTCCCTTTTCTGGATCCTTTGTGAACCCTTCTAGGGAGGAAATCTCTGTGAAGAGATCGGTACCGGGTATCCCTGATACAGATAAGGGGGACAACTTCCTGAGAATGGGCTGGGAACCTAACTTAGTTCAATCTAGGCATAAATACAATTGCTTCATCCACACACGTCATGCGTGGTTTCCTCTGTTATGAACATATATCTATTCATTCTCATCAAACAACACACAAACATTATTACATGGAAATCATTCATAAATTGACAGTTCCATGAGCATATATATACATGTATACACCCGTCTATGAATTTCAAAATGCAATATATATATAAAACACTTATCAGAAATGACACCCGAAGTGGGTGCGACTACTGAGATGGGTTCTCATTTCCACCCAACCGTAGGCTCAACAACTCCAAACGGATTTACCACTAGCCACCCCCAAGCTGAGACCACGATGCTCTGAGACTGTGTCCCTTTGCCTTCCAGTGACCAAAAGCGAAAGTTGCAATCCTTCCTCTCTGCTATCACTCACTCTGCGTAAAAATTGCCAGAGTTCCCCTCGCGCCTGCCACCTCAATGATTTCTGCCATATGACTTATCCTCTCATGAGGTTGCATGTGGCACGATTACCCTCATGCCAATCAGGCCTGACGGCTCTACGGATGGGCAGTTTACCATCCCATCCCTCATCAATCCATCCACCTACCAGCCTGCGGGGAATTGAATTTTAGAGCCAACGAGCCGCTTTTGGTTCTCCGGACCAGTGGAGTCCAAATACGGTATTTAATCCTCGGTGGAAGTTAACACCACCTTTTCAGGTGCCTTCCACCGTCATCGTGGTCTCTTTTTCTACACATCCCCTCTCAGCAGTCCTGCAATAATTAAAAATATCATTCACATTCATTGACCTCTTCCTATAGGTCCATTTACATCACATGTTCATTCTTATGAGTTTGCCATAGTCCTCAGCCAATCTAGTTATATTTACAAACTGGGGGAAATAAGGTGTTACAATTCCCTCCCCCTTAAAAAGGAACATCGTCCTCGATGTTCTTAGCTACTAACATGAATTACATGTACAAAAGTAAACAAAATCAGATATTCCTGTCTCATGGCATCCTCCATTTCCCATGTAAACTCATCTGGGAAAAAATGTTTCCATTGCACCTTGACCTATGCAATGGTTCTGTTCCGGAACTAGGTTTCCTTTCTGTCCAATATGCATTGGGGTTCTGGTAGAAATTCTCCCTCCGGTTCCACCTGGATCACAGACCAGTCAGTTATATGATTAGCATCATGTACATATTTCTTCAATAATGAAACATGGAAAACATTATGTGATTTTACTGTGGGAGGAAGTGCTAGCTGATAGGCTACAGATCCCACTCTGTCTAGAACCTCAAAGGGTCCACAATACCGGGGTGCCAACTTAGCACAAGCACCCATTTTCAGGGAACTTCTTCTGGGCTTAATTATGATATATACATGGTCTCCTATGTTTAACTCTCTTGGAGTTCTCTTTTGATCAGCGTAACTTTTCTGTCGGTTCTGAGCGATATTCAGATTTTGTTTTATCTGAGCTACTTGTTGTTCCATTTCTTTCAACATATCAGGTCCAAAAGAAATCCTATTTACAGGATTACTCCAGCTGACTGGAGTATTACACTGTCTACCATAAAGGACCTCGAATGGACTCATCTTTAAGGATGCTTGATAGCCATTGTTGTAGGCAAATTATACCAATGGCAGGTAGTCTTCCCATTTCCTGGTTGATGCATTACATGCATCCTTAAGATATCCTCTAATATCTGATTCACTCTTTCTGACTGTCCATCAGTTTGAGGGTGATAGGCGGTGCTAAAAAACAACTTGGTCTCCAAACCCGTCATCAGTGATTTCCAGAATTTGGAAGTGAATTTTGTGTCTCGGTCAGATACTATCTCTCTCGGCTTGCCGTGCAGTCAGAACACCTCTTTCATGAATACCTATGTGATATCTATCGCCTTGCAGGTCGATTTGATGGGAATGAAATGAGCAGACTTGCTCAGTTTATCCACCACTACCATAATGGCATCATTCTATTTGGTTGAAGTTGGTAATCCAGTGATAAAATCCATGGAGATGGTTTCCCATTTCCATTTTGGGATGGGTAAAGGGTGTAATAGTCCTTCTGGGTGTCGATGTTCTGCTTTAACCTGTTGGCATTCTATGCATTGGGCCAAATAGTTGGCTACATCCTTCTTCAATCCAGGCCAATAAATTGTTTCTGGGTGGCACTAATCATTTTCTGGTATCCTGGGTGACCAGTGTAGGGTCTTTTATGTAGTTCATCTATGATGAACCTCTTCAAGTCATCAAAATTGGGATTGTACAGTCTATCCCTATAGGTGAGTAGACCTCCTTCAGTCATCTGATAGCCTTCGTATTTTACTCCAGTAGGTTCTTGCTATAGGTACAGGGTCACATTTTGGACGAAGGAATCTGTTTCTTGTACCTCCTTAACTCTGTTCTTGACATCTGTCTCACAGATACTCACCGCGGCCAGGTGAATCATTCTCATTCTTCTGCTAAGGGAATCGACCACCCTATTCTCCTTCCCTTTGATGTGTTTGATTTCAAAATCAAATTCGCTAAGGAGGGCCATCCATCTAGCTTGTCTAGTATTGAGCTTGGGTTGATCAAACAAATACCGTAATCCATAGTGA
>ML778823.1:95400-127359 GCA_009831015.1 Picea engelmannii | reverse complement strand
AGGTAATGCCTCCACATTTTTAAGGCATGCACTATGGCAGCCAATTCTAGATCATGAGTCACATAGTTGACCTCATGTTCATTCAATTTTCGGGATTCATAGCAAATCACCTTTCCTTCCTGCATAAGGACTCCTCCGAGCCCCTCTTTACAGGCTTCTATGCACACAAGGAAGTTAGCTTATGGGTCAGCAATTTTCAACATGGGTGCATGGGTTAGTAGATGTTTCAAGGTTTGAAATTTTTCTTCACATTGCTGTGTCCACATAAATTTTGTTCCCTTCTTCTGGAGGGCAGTGATTGGACAACCAATCCTGGAGAAATCTTTTATAAATCTTCTATAGTATCCCGCCAATCCCATAAAGGATATGATGTTTGAGACATCCTTTGGGGTAGGCCATTCCGTGATAGACTTGATCGTGTCAGGATCTACTGCTACCCCTTCCTTAGACAGGACATGTCCCAAGTAGTGTATTTGCTTCTGGAAGAAGTCACACTTGCTGAATTTAGCATAGAGTTGATGCTCTCTTAGCACTTGCAACACAAGTCTAAGATGCTCTTCATGTTCTTCTCTATTCTTAGAGTATATTAAAATATCATCAATAAAAACTAGTACGAATTTATCTAGAAATTTACTGAGTACATTGTTCATTAAGCACATGAAAGTAGCTGGAGCGTTGGTTAACCCAAATGGTACTACCACAAACTCATAATGACCATACTGTGTCCGGAAAGAGGTCTTATGGATGTCTTCACCCTTGATTCAGACTTGATGGTATCTTGACCTCAAGTCAATCTTTGAGAAAACAGACGCACCTCCCAACTAATCGAATAGATCATCGATCCTGGGCAACGGGTACTTGTTCTTTATTGTTACTTTACTAAGTTGTCTATAATCTATACACATTCTAAGGGTGCCATCCTTCTTTTTCACAAACAATACCAGTGCTCCCCAGGGGGACACGCTGGGTTGAATATAACCCTTATCCATCATTTCTTTCAATTGAAATGCTAGTTCAACTAACTCAGGCATGCTCATCCGGTAGGGTGTTCTAGACATCGACACCTCTCCTGGTGCAAGCTCTATCGAGAAGTCAATGTCTCTTCTAAGAGGTAGACCTGGTATCTCCTCTGGGAACACATCTCGGTATTCTCTCAGGATAGGGTGATCATTAGGGCTTGGTTCTGCACCTTTGGTTGTTTTCAACACCTGTACTGCATATAGGGGACATCCCTTTCAGAAATACTTTCTCATTTTCAATGTTGATATTTGTCTTACCGAGACCGGTTTTTGGATCCCTTGAAGGGTGATCCTTTTTCCTTCTTCGCTCACACATTCTAAGGTTTTATAGTAGCAGTCCAGTTTGGCTTTATGGACGACCAACCAGTCCATACCAATCAACAAATAGTATGATCCCAGGGGTAATACATTAAGGGTTTCTTGGGTGGGGGATTCACCCAACATTAATTGGCAAGCTAGTATGGCCTCTACCACCTTTCTTTTGGTGCCAGTGGCTAACTGTACCAACCATGGTTTAGTTTTCTTTGTGGCTGTAGCTTACACTTATCAACAATTTTAGGGGTTATATAACTCAAATTTGAACTAGGGTCAATCAAAACAGATACCAGATGGTTGAAGATCATACCTTCTATTTCCACCACTGAAGCTTGGTGGTTAGCTTGGTTATTGTCCAAGGCTGCATAGATTTGCGACACACTCCTTGCCACATCATTGATCATGGTAGCTTCTTGTATGTGATAAATTTTTCGACTGTTCTGTTGTCGGAGTGGACAGTCTCTCCGGAGATGATCTCCTCTGCAATCCCAACATTCCAAAGGTTTTCTCTTTGATTTATCAGTCTTTACTGGTATAGGTCCAGAAGTTTTATTTCCGTTCGCCAAGGGAAAATTCTGCTGGAGTACACTCCAGGTTGGAAAGTTCATTCTGTGGTTCTTCTTCTAGTTTTTAAATCCTGAGGATTTTCTCCCTTTCTTCTGAAATTTTGAACCATTCTTTTGTTTCCAGTCTCCACGAGACTCTGCTCGATGTCCATATTGTTCATGGCAATATGTTGCCTTTTGTATAGTGTCTTCTAGGGTCTTTGGCTCGTCAAATTCGATTTGGTTCCGGTATTCTTTGGGTAGCCCACTGATGAAGCGTTGGGCCTTCACCTTCTCTATTTTGATGTAGGGTACATATCTCAGTAAGTCAAGGAATTTATTGACATACTCCTCCATAGTAAATTGTCCCAGTTTGAGTTCATAAAACTCTTTAGCCTTCTCGTCGAAATACCTTTCTGACAAATACTTCTTCCGGAAGTACTTCTCGAACCGTCTCCAAGACAGGTCCTTCTCGCAGACCCCTTTCATATTCTTAAGGCCTTCCCACCAGATGGAAGCCTTTCTATTCAGATTGAACGTGGCCACTCGGGCCTTCAAGTTTTCTGAAAAATCTTGGACTCTGAAATATTTCTTCAGTCCAAGTAGCCAGGCCTCGCCTTCCTCTCCCTTCTTTATCTCACTGTCGAAGGAGGGAGGTTTGGCCATTTTGAATTCCTCGAATTTATGAATCTTGGAAGTATTTTGCTTCTTTTGTTTCTTTTGAGAATAGGAACTAGTTTTGCTGCTGGAAGAGCCTTCTAAATCGCCAGCTTCCTTCTCAGTGGAATCGTCTGACACTGGTCCTTTACCTCTGGGGTGGACCTTTCGGGATGTGCTTTTCTCAGTGTGACCATTGACACGACCACGATTCTGCATCTCAGGTTCATGCTGCATTTGTTGCTGTAGGTTGGATAAGCTCTGCAGTAGAACTGCATTAATTTCGGTTTGATTTTCTTGTTCCTTCATCATCCTTTCATTATCGGCCTTGTATATTTGCAATTCGACCATGAGACTCCTCACAGTCTCAGCTAGGCCTAGAGGGGTTCCTATTTCTCTTCTTTCGTCTGACTCTTCATCTGTGTTGTGGGAGCCTTCTCCCACCTCTTGGTGAGTCACCATTCTCTGTGTTTGTGGATTCCCGCGGTTGATCGTCCACTTGAGTGAAAAGACAAACGCTGACTATTAGTCAAAAGTTAATTTCATTTTTATAAATGGCGCATAAATTCATAATTCTTTCTCATACACACACAGTCGGGTTTTTTTTTTCTAGGTCCTTAAACCTGGGTAAGATAATTAAGTCAGGGGTTACTCCTCATAGGAGTGCTTCGAATGGAGTTTATGCGTGACTCGTGCACGAGCCCAATCAGGCCGAGTGTTGTAACCATGCTCTAATACAACTTTGTAACACACCCACTACCATAATTGAATTTTTTTTTGGTTGAATTATCAATAATGAGAATCCTCGGAGCTCGTAGAAGCAAAATGAAAATCCCCGAATCACAGGTCCTCTATTTACCTACCTGATTATTTGTATATAACCGTGGTCTTATGTCCCACTTGACACAGGCGTGCCAACCATGGGTGCGTCCACTCACAGGATCTTCTTCTTCTCACCCGAAGAACTCCAAGGTTCTTCTATTTCCCTATCGGGAAATCTACTCCCACAGTTCCCTCGCATGATCCCCCTTCCTTGATATATCGAGGAATCGAAAATCGTGACCTCACGAGTTCAAAGGTTGAACACTGGGCTCTTGGATCCCTGAGACCTGATGGTCAATCAACTCGCTGACTTTTCCCCGAGGTATTTCACTACTCGCCACCTCATGATTCTCGTGGCTAACTTCTTGGGCCTTTTATCGCGAGGCTCCGATACACGATCCCACATGCGGATCCAATGGTTTCCCTGCGATATGGATCCAACGATTATTAGCTTCTCGCTTCTCGCATCCTCCTGAATTTGAATACCCAATACTTGGGCTCTCACCCTGTGAACTCCCGAGTTCGCAAGATCTCTCGATATCCACCACCTGTCCTCTTCAGATGGACGACTCACAACCTCTCACCACTTCGCTACTTCGCGACCTCGCGTCTCACAACTTGTTACACCAAATACTTGGGTGTTCATCCTGCGAGCTCCCGAGTTCACGAGATCTTCTCGATCTCTGCCACCTGTCCTCTTCAGATGGACGGCTCACAACCTCTCGCCACTTTTCTACTTCATGACCTCATGTCTTGCAACTTGTTACACCGATTACTTGGGTGTTCATCCTGCGAGCTCTCGATTTCGCGAGATCTTCTCGATCTCTGCCACCTGTCCTCTTCAGATGGATGGCTCACAACCTCTCACCACTTCGCTACTTCGCGACCTTGCGTCTTGCGACTTTTAACACCAAATACTTGGGCGTTCATCCTGCGAGCTCCCGAGTTCGCGATATCTTCTCGATCTATACCACCTGTCCTCTTCAGATGGATGGCTCACAGCCTCTCACCACTTCGCTGCTTTGTGACCTCGTGTCGACTTTTTACACCAATTACTTGGGCGTTCATCCTGCGAGCTCCCGAGTTCGCGAGATATTCTCGATCTCTGCCACTTGTCCTCTTCATATGGATGGCTCACAGCCTCTCTCCACTTCGCTACTTCACAACCTCGCGTCTCGTGACTTTTAACGCCAAATACTTGTGCGTTCATCCTGCGAGCTCCCGAGTTTGCGAGATCCTCTCGATCTCTGCCACCTGTCCTCTTCGGATGGACGACTCACAGCCTCTCGCCACTTTTCTACTTCACGACCTCGTGTGTCATGACTTTTAACACCAAATACTTGGGCGTTCATCCTACGAGCTCCCGAGTTCGCGAGATCTTCTCGATCTCTGCCACCTGTCCTCTTCATATGGATGGCTCACAAACTCTCACCACTTCGCTACTTCGCAATATTCCTGGATCTCTGCCACCTTTCCTCCTCAGATGGACGGCTCAGATCCTCTCATGGCTTCACCACTCGTGACTTAGAACATCTAACCTTTGAGCTCTTACCTTGAGAACCTCCAAGTTCGCAAGATTCTGGATCTTTGCCACCTGTCCTCCTCGGATGGATGACTCTGATCCCCTCACGAATTCGCCCTTATTCACGAGGCTCAACCCTCGTCTATCTCCCTATATATCTAACGACTATCAGGTTCCCTAGCTAAGATCTGACGGTTCAGATCGGTCCCGATGCCACGCCCTTTCCTACTATTTTTTTTTTTGGACGTGGAAAACCAACGGTCTAGGTGTTCTCATGGAGTTTGGGGATCTACAATTCAGATTTCCTCTCAATTTACAAAGATAGAGGGAAAAGGTTTAATGGCACTTAACGCCCTCATTTATTCCCTCGATCCAAGGATTGTGAATGACCGCAGACTCTCTGACAAGGCCTCATCCGTTGATCAATACTCATCCCTACGCTGATACTTCGGGATTTAAGAGTGTCGTTCCTCTTTGTTCAGGGTTTTTAAGACTTATGTGTTCAAGTCCCTTTTCTGGATCCTTTGTGAACCCTTCTAGTGAGGAAATCTCTATGAAGAGATATGTACCGGGTATCCCTGAGATAGATAAGGGGGACAACTTCCTGAGAACGGGATGGGATCCTAACTTAGTTCAATCTAGGCATAAATACAATTGCTTCATCCACACACGTCATGCGTGGTTTCCTCTGTTATGAACATATATCTATTCATTCTCATCAAACACTGCACAAACATTATTACATAGAAAGCATTCATAAATTGATAGTTCCATGAGCATATATATACATGTATACACCCGTCTATGAATTTCAAAATGAAATATATATATATATATATATATATATATATATATAACACTTATCAAAAATAACACCCGAAGTGGGTGCGACTACTGAGAGGGGTGCTCGTTTCCACCCAGCTGTAGGCTCAGCGACTCCAGATGGATTTACCACTAGCCACCCCCGAGCTGAGACCACGATGCTCTCAGACTATGTCCCTCTGCCTTCCAGTGACCAGAAGCAAAGGTTTCAATCCTTCCTCTCTGCTATCACTCACTCTGTGTAAAAATTGCCAGAGTTCCCCTCGCGTCTTCCCCCTCAATCATTTCTGCCATACGACTTATCCTCTCGTGAGGTTGCGTGTGGCACGATTACCCTCGCGTCGATCAGGCCTGATGGCTCTACAGATGGGTAGTTTACCATCCCATCCCTCATCAAGCCATCCACCTACCATCCTGCAGGGAATTGAATTTCAGGGCCAGTGAGCCGCTTTTGGTTCTTCGGGTCAGTGGAGTCCAAATATGGTATTTAATCCTCGGTGGAAGTTAACGCCACCTTTTCAGGTTCCTTCCACCGCCATCATGGTCTCTTTTTCTGCACATCCCCTCTCAGCAGTCCTGCAATAATTAAAAATATCATTCACATTCATTGACCTCTTCCTGTAGGTCCATTTACATCACATGTTCATACTTATGGGTTTTCCATAGTCCTCGACCAGTCTAGTTATATTTACAAACTGGGGGAAATAGGGTGTTATAGGCTATTTCATATATTGTTTGATTCTTTTCGGAAACTCCTTTTGTTGTTGTGAGGACCGCCATCACTAAGATGGGAAGTTCCGCCCGTTATGGTTGATTTCAATTTGGGCACAGGAGTGGGAAGAGTCTCTGCATTGCCATCATCCATTGTCGTATCATTGGCCATCAAATCATCTTCTTCCAGCTCATAATCCATGACATCAACCTCTTCGGTAGCCATGAATGCAACTGGGTAGGTTCATTGAGTAGGCAGGGTTACCTTGGAATTCTTCGGCTTGAAATATATCTCTCGGTGTGCCAAGGGACCATATCCTTTTTTTCTCCTGGGAGGAGGGAGACAAGTAGTAAGAATATGCCTTGGAATAATGGAACCTCTATCCATTATTCCCAAATGTGTTTACTGTATCTAGACAGAACTACTACCACAATCTAATGAAAATTTCTATTTGCTCGAGATGATGCTTGAAATGAAAATCGAGAAGGGATAATATAAGCCTCTACAAATTATGGTTTAATGTGTATCAATGGAATATATTCTCAAGCCTTTCGTTGATCAATGAAAATCTCCAGGGTTCGTGCAGAATGAGTTGTCACCATTACAACTCACTAATTGCATAATTATAAAAAAGTGCGAAGGTCGTGGTGATGACGAAGAGAGATTAAGAATTATAAATTTCTTAAAGTTTCCAACCCGCCAGTGAACAAAAACAAAGTGCATCATGTTTGAAATGAATACTTGGAAAGGATAACATACTTCTGCGCAAATCTTAGTTTAATTTGTAGTAATGACAAATATTCTCTGTATTTCCGGACATTAATGACATTTTTAACAGTCCCTATAGGATGAACTACTAGCATTAAATCTTAATTAATTCATATCTGGAAACAAGTACGAAGGCAACAGTGATGGTGAATTGCGATGAAGCATTGTACATTTCGTGCACTCCCCAACCCGCAAAACTGTTTCCAAGAAATACCCAAGTATGGAAAGAGGTTAGGAGGGTTACAAAAGAAAAAGGGTATAAGATATACCTAATATACGTGAAGGGTAGATGGTCATATTGAATCTTAGTGATAGATATCGACTATCAATTTTTATGTCATGGAATTTGGGCTGATGTTTGTGCGTAGGGGAACAATGGAAGTGCAATGGTGAGAGGGAAATTTGTATATCGATGAAATTCAGGTTCTGTATATAAAAGGATGAGATATTGCGAAAAGGACCAATTAAACAGAAAGCAAAATCATATGAGATAAAGGGGGCTTTGTTTGCTAATTTGGAAATTGCGGAAGTGTGGGTGCTAGTTGCACCCAGTGGAATAATGGAAATGCAATGTTAAACCTTCCTATGCAGGAACCCATGATTGAATATGTACTATAAAGTATGAACATGATATGGTATATATCATATACAGATCCCGCATTCCATACTTGGCCACTTTTTGGATCGGGTTCTCTAATTGGTAGGGTCTATATTGGGCATCCATTGTTCCGTGGTCTACAAATAGCATCCAAAATTCCACGATATACAAATTGGCCAGCGGACCTGCAGGTTAGCTCAAACAACATTGCACTCCTTTTTTTTCATGTCATACAAATAGTACTCGGAGTTCCGCGATATACAAATTAATAGACGAACTCCAGGGTTGGCGGCCTCGAGAGTGTCATTGTTTACGAATTCTAATTCCTATCAAGTATTTAACATTAATATCTAAAAACATTATTTTGGATACTAAATTATTAATATTAAATATTGATATTGTACAATTTAATTAGACAAGGATGTTTGTACAATATGAAACGAGGAAGGCGTCGGTCACTGGGGCTGGTGATATAAAAGTAAGTGCAATCTGAATACGTGAATCCACCAACTTCCTTACCAAGAAATTTTCTGAAAAAAATGAGGAATACATAAAATATACTTTTAGAAAGTATGAACATGAGATTTTATAGAGCTTGTACTATTCCCTCATTCCATACTTAAGCCAATATTTAGATCACAAGTTCTTGGGCTAGCAGGCTAAAAACTGGGCCTCTGTTGTTCTGTGACCTACAAATAACACTCAAGACTTCCACGATATACAAATTGACATGCAAAATTTATGCTTGGCTTCCTCAACATTGCATTTCTATTGTTCCATGTCGTTCAAACACAAATTCACAGATGGACTCCAGGGCTAGCGGGCTCAATCTTGCGATTGTTTATGGATGTTGATCCCTATCAACTATCTAACACTATCTACAAATATTATTTTCAATACTAAAGTATTAATATTAAATATTCATATTGTTAAGAACCAAATACTTGCATATAAAAATACCACAAATATTCAGAGAACAATATAGAAAAGCACAACTTTTTTATAGAAACCCTTGAGGTAGGGCAACACTGTACAATGGATCCTATTATGGAAGGGATCCTCTCTTGTTCACTTTCCTCTTCAAGGGGGAATTCTACTATTGAGCTACCGCTCCAAATACAATAATTCTCTTCCTATCCGATTACATTGCGTGAACCTCTTTATATAGTGCTACCATCACCTAAAAACATTCTAGAGGAGGAATCTTCTAAAAGTAGAACCTTCTAAGAAGTCCTCTTACATTTATTATATCTAACTACCATAATGGGCCTTATTTAATAATATAGTGCACTTGGTGCACCTTACATTGAATGGCTTCCATTATTATCACTATGGGCCCTCTAGGCCCCCACTACTACCTCTCTAGATACCTAACATTCCATCCACCTTATGAAAGCGTTGTCCTCAACACTTGATGTACAACCATATACCAGGGTCCCATGGATAATTGTGGACCATAATGTTGAATAAGACTAGAGAACCAAGGTTCCATGTAGAAAGGAAAGCCACCATGTTGAAGTAGTCCAACCACCATTGTAAGCCTGGGTCCCATGTCCAAGTGCTCATGTGAACTCCCCATGGAATATTTTGGAACCTAATAAGCAAATCAAAATGATGCTCCATAGACTGACACATGTCATGTGGATCCAAATAAGAACATCCATCCACATAGTGGAAAAGGGTCGTAGAAGAATTTGGAAGGAATAATACCACTGTAGAATATGCAGGATGGACACTGGTAATAATCATTGGCTCTCGATTTGTCACGTTGATGTTCTCTACATAAGGTGGATTAGAGTTATCAAATAAAATATGAAAGTGGTTGTCATCCCAGAAATGACAACTATCCATATACCAATCATCACAATCAGCCTCAATATCATACCCAACATATATTTCTTGGTTATATTCATCCCTGATGTCTGCCATAAGAAATATCTCCTAAAATCTATCCAATGAATCTTGAATACTACGAAAACTATCATTGAGGCCATCTGCAAGGTCATGCAATCTAACATCCAATGTGTCATACAATTGGGATTTGAATGCTTCAGTAATTAGTAGAATTTCTTTGAGGGTTTGAGAGGAAATATACATCTGAGCACCCTATGAACTCTTCGGTCCTGCAACCTTCATGAAAAAACCCAAAAAATAGAACAATAAGTTATGACAGAAAATCGCGGCTTTTTCTGGAAAACCCCTAAAAAACAGTTGAATTTAAAATCCTCATAACTTCACTTCTCGAACTCCGTTTCGACTAATTTTTTTTTTTGAAATTGGGTGAAATTGTGAGAGGAAATCAGATATGTAATTTTTTTGGGCAAATTAATATTCCATATGCTACATAAATAAAAACAAATCACACCACCGTCCACGAAATAAACCTTGAAAAATTGTCGATTATAAAACTTCAATATCTTGGCTTCCCAGACTACGTTTCAGACGATTTGTTTTTTAAAATTGGGTGTTTTTATGAAATGAAATCAGATTTACAACATTTTTCTGCAAAGTTTTCACAGATATATACTGAAAATATCTGGAATGTTGCAGTCCTCTTTTTTCTTCTCTGGAAAAAAATCTAGAAAAATAAAAAATATTTGCCCACAATGTCTGCCAATGAAAATTCTGTGATACCACTTTTTAAGAACCAAATACTTTCATACAAAAATACCACAAATATTCAGAGAAAAATATAGAAAACCAAAACTTTATTATAGAAACCCTTGAGGTAGGGCAACACCATACAATGGTTCTGATTATGGAAGAGATCCTCTCCTGTTCACTTGCCTCTTTGAGGGGGCATCCTCCTATTGAGATACCACTCCAAATACAATAATTATCTTCCATAGTGGGACTTATTTAATAATATAGTGGACCTGTTCCACCTTACATTGAATGGCCTCCATTATTAACACTGTGGGCCCTCTAGCCCCCCACAACTTCCTCTCTAGATACTTAACACATATTGTACAATTTGATTACATAAAATTATAAAGGATGTGAAATATCTTATTTCAAACAAAAAACCGGGTATTTGGAAACTTGCGTTGCAAAATTTTTGTATAATATGAAATGGGCAAGAGGTTAGTCGAGCTGCTAATGTAAAAATGGGTGGAAATCTGAATACGTGTATCCGTCAAGTTCTGCACCTAGAAAATTTCACAAGAAATAAGTTATACATACCAAATATGCACTTTTATAGAGTATGGGAATGAGTTTTTATAGTGCATGTATGCAAACCTAATTCCATACTTAGTTATCTTTTGGATCGTGGGTTCTAGGGCTGGAGGGCTCAAAATTGGGCCTTTTTTATTTCGTTCCCTACAAATAACACCCAGAGTTCTGCGATATACAAATTGACAAGACGAAATGCGGACTATTTGAATTTTAATGGCCTACTGTCGATGTATTAGAACAATTGGACTTGGGCTAGTTTATATTCATTTATTACAATAACAAACAAAGAAGTGGTCAGTCGGCCTGATGATATAAAAGTAATTGAAATCTGAAGTCCTGGATCCTCCAACTTTTGCAGCTAGAATTTTTCTGGAAAATGAGTAATACATACTAAGTATGTACTCTTATAAGGTATGGATATGAGGTTTTTATAGAGCTTGCAAAGATCCCACATTCCATACTTGGCCACTTTTTCGATCGCGGGTTCTTGGTCTGGTGGGCTCAAAACTGGGACTCTATTGGTCTATATCCTACAAATAACACCTAGAGTCTCGCAATATACAAATTGACAGAAGAACTTGTGGACTGGCTCACTCAACATTGCAGTTCTATTGTTCTGTGTCTTGTAAACAACATTCAGAGGAAACGAGCAATACATACTAAATATGTACTTCTGAAAACTATGGACATGAAATTTTATAGAGCATGTATGGATACCTCATTTCATACTTAGCCACTATTTGGATCGCGGTTTCTCAGCCTAGCGTGTTCAAAATTGGGCATTTGTTGTTCCATTCCCTACAAATAACACCCACATTTCCGCGATATAAAAATAAACAAGTCGACTTGCGAGCTATTTGAATTTTAAGGCCCTCATGTTGATGTCATAACACATTTGAAATTGGGCCAGTTTATATCAGTTTATTACAATATCAAACAAGGAAGCAGTTGGCTAGGATGGTGATATAAAAGTAAGTGAAATCTCAAGTCATGAATCCGCCAGCTTCCGCACCTAAAGGTTTTTTGAAAAATGAGTAATACATACTAAGTATGTACTCTTATAAAGTATGGACATGAAATTTGTATAGATCATGTACGAATCCTGCATTCCATACTTGGCCACTTTTTGGATCGTGGGTTCTCGGCATGGGGAGCTGAAAATCGAGCCTCTATTTTTCTGCGCCGCACAAATAGAACACACAATTCTACGATATACAAATTGACAAGAGGACCTGCAGGTTGCCTGGCTCAACAATGCACTTCTATTGTTCTGTTTCCTGCAAACAACACTCGGAGTTCCACGATATACAAATTTATAGATGGACTCTAGGGCCAACTTCTGCACCTAGAATTTTTTCGACAAACGAACAATACATAGTAAACATGTACTTTATATGGACATGAGATTTTATAGAGCATGGATGGATCCTTCATTCCATACTTGGGAAATTTTTAGATTGGGTTTTCTCAGCTTGATGGGCTCAAAATCGAGCCTCTATTGTTCTGTGTCCTACAAATAGCACCCAAACTTCCACGATATACAAATTGACAGGAGGACTTGTGGGCTCTCTGGCTCAACATTGCACTTCTATTGTCTCGTGTCCTCCAAATAGCACTCAGAGTTCCATGATATTCAAATTCACAGAAGGACTCAAGGACTGGTGGGCTCAACATTGTGATTGTTTACCGATGGTCATCCTATCTAACATTATCTAAAAACATTATTTTCAAATCCTAAATTATTAATATTAAGTATTGAAAGTGTACAATTGAATTACATAAAATTATCAAAGGATGTTAAATCACTTATTTAAAAAAGAAGGAAAGAAACAAAAGAAAGTTTTTATAATTCTATCACCGCAAGCATAACAAGGACCAATTTGAATTTTAAGGGCCTCTTGTTGATATCATATCACAATTTCACTTCGCAGAGTATATATTCGTTGATTTCAAATTATTCCAAGAGATTAATTTTACCAATTTCATGGATTAAGAAAAAATGCTAAAACAATGACCAATTTGAATTTTAAGGGCCTCTTGTTGATATGATAGCACAATTTCACTTCCCAGAGTATATATTCATTGATTTCAAATTATTCCAAGAGATTAATTTTACCAAGTCCATCGATCAAGGAAAACTGCCAAAACAATCCACGTACTACATTTGCGTCACAACGCTATAGATATGATCAGGCATATTTGCGGGCTAGCTGGCTAAAAAATTCAATTCTATTGTTTTGTGTCCTCTAAACAACAGTCGAAGTTCTGTGATATAGAAATTCACAGATGAAGCACACAACCAAGAACCAACTAAACTTCAAACAGGTTGCAAGCAAGTTCTCAGAAGGTTCCATAGAGCAGGACACATCGACCTTTGCACCAAACAATTTCATATACAAAGAAAAGACATCTCCGCATTTGATTTTCTCTTGCATTTGGTATATGTTTCCAGTAGAAAATAATTGGGGCCATGGGATATATGGGGTTTTCTTCCATGCTTCCCATTTTTTTGATCAAACAATGTTCGACGAACATTCATGTGGATGTTGAATAAATATTACGGAGACACATGAGGTATTTTTTGTTTCTTAACAAAGTTTCATATATATTTTTTTCCCTTCTTTAGACGATATGCAAAATTGCATTGTCCTCATTTAAGGTGAATTTGTTGTGTATCTTAAGGTCCCACAACATGTAGACACAGCTTGCCTTTTTCTGTAGATACGTTTCATATGACAACTCCACCGAGTTAGGAAGAAGATTTTCTAATAGAGGTTGCTTCACCGTACAATGCATGGTTGTGTTGTCCATGGTTCAGATGACAACATTGATGCAAGTTCCATATATATATGGAATTTTTTCACCGCATCCCAGACAATCAATCATATCATCTCTTATCAAAGAGGAGGCAGAAGCAAGATATTTGAATTTTGCACATACAGGTTGAAAGAGGGTCGAGTACATATTGGATGCAACTAAAACACCTTCAACTTGGCAATGCGAGCATAGGAATTAATACATTGAACAATATAATACACAACTAAATGCCTCCCTCTCCTAAAAAAAAAAATAAATAAAACAGGCCACATAAATTTGTTCAAGGCTATTGCTACGGTTGTCTGGGTTGTCCGAAATATCCTTTCTATAACATCCCTACTTGTTTCGTTGAGCGAAATAATTCAATCATAATCACCACAGTCATATATTGTTTTGGACAATAAATTAAAATTTTTAATGGATATCCCAATACCTGACAATATTTGTTCTGCATGTTTTGGACAAGTTGTGGAGGAATAGTTAGTGTCACTGTCATCATGGCCTCCTTGTCTGTCATGTCAGCACACATAATGGATCTACTTTTTATTTCCTTGCCAAAGTAGGTGTTATAGATGACCATTATGTCCCCAACAAACACTTGTCCAGTTCGACGGTTGGTCAAGCCCTCTATTGATATTACTTTAGATGTTACAACTCTAGACCTGGTGGAATTTTTTGAACAGGAAAACTAAAGTGAAGGGAGCTGTGCATATATATATATATATATATATAGAGAGAGAGAGAGAGAGAGAGAGAGAGAGAGAGAGATTTCTATTCTTCTTTCACTGGCATAAATCTACAAGTACACATGACGCAACCGCACTCCTCGTCGACACGATCGCCCCTTCCAAGATCTTCTCTTTTCCATGGCCCAAAGAACTTCTCAGTTCTTCTATCTCCAAATAGGAAGATCTACACCCACAGTCCTTCCGCGCAACTTTCCCTTTGTTCACTTGTCGGGAAAATTGGAACTCCCAGCTTTGCGAGCTCACGATCTATCTCTGGGCACTCAAAAACCCCGAGACCCGATGTGCCAGTCAACACTGACTTCGTTCTTTCCTTATCGGAACTTCGCTCTATCGCTATCTCGCCACTCGCGACACCAAGCGCTCAGTTTTTTCCACTCCAATACACAAGACACCGAAATGCTGAACTTGTGACCTCGCTCCCTCGTGACTTCACCACTTGCGAGCTCAAATGAATTCCACCTCGACTCTCGAAAATCGAGGCGCATGTACCTGAAATATCGTTACCTCATGATTTCACTACTCGCGAGGCCAAATAAATTCCTTGTCGACTCCCGATGTTCGAGATGCCAAATCTCTGATAGTTTATGCTACCTGTCTTCCACTGTCACCTGTGGTCTACACAACTTATGTGGCCATCGGAATGTCGCACCTCGCACTCTCATGAATTTCATTGCATAACGTTGGAGTCTTACCTCACGAACTCCCGATATGCTGATCCACGAGTAGAACCCACACTTCTTGTGATCTCGATCAATGGCTCCTACCCTTCTGAGCTTCGAACCTCTTCCGCTCCTGCACTGTAACCTTCTTGTCTCCCGCAAGATCCAATGATCCATGGTAACTCATGCATTCCCCATGAAGAATACTGACCGTCCACTTCTCTCCTTGCACAGTCCTCGAACAAGAAATGTCTCTCCACGAGACCTGTTCGCCAACCTACGACTTTTCTGTTCAACCTGCTCACACAACTTCTCTCCGCTACCCTTCAACAACCTTGAAGGCCTATCCCTCCTAAGCTTCGACGACTTCAATTCCCTCAGGAAGAAGTTCTTGCACGCACTCCTTGTGGCAAATCCTCATACACGACTAAGTGATGAAGCTCTTCGATCCTACGCACTCCTGCAGCATAAATCCTTCAATTCTTTCTCAGAATTGCAACTCTGAGTCTTCATCTAGCCTGTGCATGACTTGCATGGCTCCGGTGCCAAATATGCACTTTTGAAAACTTAGAACAAAAGTTATCCCAACTTGAACCCTGCAGTCACGCATTCCTTGCAGACAAATTCAACTGCACCCCTTGCAGGAATTCTTTGGTTCAAGATAGAGAAACAATTGAAACTAACTCCTTGTTCTCCCAGACTTCACTTCAACCATGAAATCACATACACAGCATATAAAAACAAATGTATGACAAGAAGCAAACATTCATGAGCCTAGTATCAACAATACATAGAGAGTAACACAACCATGGAATTGAATCAAATATTTCTATTAATTCAATATCTGTACATGGAAGTTCTTCATACACTTCTCTGCTCTGCTCTCCTGAATGCTCTCAATGATGATACAATGTACAAAGGAGGGTGTCTATATCTGTTCTCCCTCTCGAATTCTAAGCTATCAAATCTAGAATTAAATATTCTATCTACTTTACATTAAATCTATTAAATTCCTCATCTACCTAAGGAAGAGAGCTATCTGCTCAAGGTCCATTACAATATACAAAGTGCGCTTCATTAAATCCACACATTAATGTTTGGTGGAACAATATCAAGGTGTTTCAAAATTTGTACTGGCTCCATCTAGCTGTCTTCTACTCCATGCTGGTCCACTTGATGGGTTGTCGATGCTCCTGCATCATACTCCCCGGCTTGAAACTTTTCATGGGCTCCTATCCATGAGATACTGCACTATCTATCCATGATTTTGTATCACTTCTTTAGTCTCCCAGCTGGCATCCTCCACTGGGTGATTCTTCCATTTAACCATATATTCATAGTATTCTTTTCTCCTGGTCTTTTTACCCACTCTCTTTTCCAGTATGCACTCCATCTACGGCTTCTATGCTACTGGGATCTGCTTCATCCACTGGATTACTAGTTCCTTAGTTCCAGCCCCTGCTTCTCCAACCTTGTATGGGTATAAATCCGAAACATTGAATACCGGAGATATCCCGATGCCATCCGACAGCTCAATCTCATACGCGTTCTCTCCAAAATTTTTCAGGACTCTATAAGGTCCTATTTTCTTCATCTTAAGCTTATGGTATGTTCCCCTTGGGAACCTTTCCTTCCTTAAGTGTGCCAGAACAAGATCCCCAACTTCAAACTGAAGTTGGCTCCGATGTTGATCTTCTTTGCGCTTATATTCCTGATTTGAATCAATCAGTCGCTACTTCACCTTGCTGTGAAGTTCTTTCATTGCCTCAACAAACTCTCCTGCACTAGCACTGCTAGTCGCAGTCTGTTCTGAATTTCACAATTCAGAAACTCCCCTTGGCTGCATCCCATACATAACTTGAAATGGGCTTCTCCTGGTGCTCCGATTCACCGAATCATTGTACGCAAACTCTGCTTGTGGCAACACATTGTCCTAGCTGCTATGGTGCTCTGTCACCAAGCTTCTCAATAAATCTCCCAGACTTCTAATGACGATTTTCGTCTGTCCATCCATCTGAGGATGATAAGCAGAACTAAATTCCAAGTTAGTTCCTAGCTTCTTCCATAAGGTTCTCCAAAAATGCCCTATGAATTTTGGGTCCCTGTCCGAAGCAATACTTTTCGGCAGTCCATGAAGTCTAAGGATCCCTTTGAAAAACAAGTTTGTGATATGCGTCGCATCGCTGGTCTTCTGGCATGGAATGAAATGTGACATCTTTGAAAACCTATCTACCACCAAAAAGATGGAATCAACCCCTCTCTACGTCCTCGACAGTCCTAATACAAAATCCATGCTTATCGCCTCCCATGGCCTCTCTGGTATGGGAAATGGTTGATAAAACCCTGCATTCTACTTTCTTCCTTTTGAATGATGACAAATCCTGCATCTGTCAACAAATATTTTACCATCTGCTCGCATTCCCGACCAAAAATATGACTCGCTCAGCTTCGCAATGGTATTGTCTTGGCCAAAATGTCCTGCCAAGCCTCCACTGTTCTTTTCTTTCATCAAGTTCTCCCTCATGGAGCAATTCAGAATACACAGTTGATTGCCTCTGAACAACAATCCTTCCTGGATCATATAGTCTATCCAAGAACTCCGATCTCTGAGAACTAGATTCTCAGTTGCTTCATACACCTCTCCAAAATCTGCATCACCTGCATACATGTCCCTCAGGTTTTCAAAACCCAATGTTTTAACTCGAAACTCCTGCAGCAACAAACGTTTCCTGCTCAAAGCATCAACCACTTTGTTAGCAGTACTTGAAATGTGTTTAATTACAAATGTGAAATTCTGCATATACTCTACCCATTTTTCATGTTTCTGATTCAACTTCTCTTGTTGACTCACAAACTGTAATGCATGATTATCACTGTACAATACGAATTCTTTTGGGATCAAGTAATGCCTCCACTTCTTCAGCGCCTATATGATAGCATAAAATTCCTTGTCATACATGGAGTATTTCAACTTTGCTTCATCCAGCTTCTCGCTGAAATATGCCACTGGTCTGTCCTCCTGACTCAAGACTGCTCCTATGGCAAAGCCACTTGCATCACATTTCACCTGAAATGTTTTCATGAAATCCGGCAAAACCAACACTGGTCGTTTCGTGATCTTTTGCTTCAACAGATTGAAGCTTCGTTCAGCCTCGGCTGTCCAATGAAAAGTCTTATGCTGTTTCTTCACCGTGTCCATTATCGCTGTGCTAATTCCACTGAAATTCCTGATGAACTTTCGGTAGAAACTAGCCAAACCATGGAAACTCCTCACCTCGAAAATATTTCTCGGTGATGGCCAATTTTTAATCACTTCCACCTTACTTGGATCCATCTTCAATTCATTCGTCGAAATGACAAACCCCAAGTAAATGAGTTATGTCTTCATAAATGAGTACTTCTTCATATTGATCAACAACTTCTCCTGTTGTAGCTTTCTCATCACAATGGCCAAATGATTTAGATGTTCAGCCTTTGTCTTACTAAAAATCAGTATATCATCCAAATATACAACTACAAATTTCTCGATGAACTCCCTCAGGACTTCGTTCATCAATCTCATGAATGTGCTCGGCGCATTTATCAAACCAAACGACATGACTATCCATTCTTACAAACCTTCGTTCGTCTTGAATGTTGTCTTCCATTCATCGCCCTCTCTCATGCAAATATGATGGTATCCTCTCTTGAGGTCAATCTTCAAAAAATAATTTTCCCCACTCAGGCAATCCATCAGATCATCCATTCTCGGCAGTGGAAACCTGTACCTGATGGTAATTTTGTTGATCGCTCTTGAGTCGGTGCACATTCTCCAACCTCCATCTTTCTTTGGACTAAGCACGGTCGGAACAGAACATGGACTCAAGATTTCTCTGACCAATCCTTTGTCCAACAAATCCTGGACCTGCTTCTTGACCTCCTCATTTTCCTGTGGTGTCAATCTATACGCAACTTTGTTTGGCCAACTCGCTACTGGTATGAGGTATATGTGATGACTCACACTTCTCATCGGTGGCAACGAATAAGGTAATTCATCCACGATGATGTCAGCGAACTCTCCCAGTAGTTCCTGAATCTCAACTGGTAAGTCATCCACTCTTGTGCTAGTCAGAACAATTCTCGGCTTCCTAACCACAAAGAATTGTGGATCTTCTTTGTTCTCCATCTCTGTGAGAAGTTCCTTCCCACTCATGAGAAGTATTGTGTTGCTTACTTCCGGCTTCACTTATTTATCCTTTATCGGAAGAAACGTATGTGACCTCCCATCCTTCTCCAGAGCATATGTGTTCATTATCCCATCATGAACCACACTTCTGTCATATTTCCATGGTCTACCCAACAATAAATGACATACATCCATGGGAATAACATCACACGGTGTTTTATCATTATATCCTCCCATCTTGAATTCAACCAAGCACTTTTTAGTGACACTCACCTGATGTCCCTTCTGTAGCCATGAAAATTTGTATGGACTCGGGTGGTTAGTTGTATCCAGCTCTAACTTTTCCACCATCTTGGTTGAAACGAGATTGTCTGTGCTTCCACTATCCACAATGACCTTACACTTTCTGTCCTTGGTCTTGCATGTGGTTCTGAAAAGTCTAGTCCTTTGAGTTGTGTCCTCCGCCTTCTTCTCGGGTATTAAGAGAACTTTGTGCACTGTCAGTGACCTTCCACTTCCTGTACCATCATCATTCTCAACATCACGCCTCTGTGCTTCAGCGATGTGAGCTTCTCCAATATCCTTCTTCTTCTCTGGACACTCGAATGACTTGTGCCCATTCTTCCCACATGTAAAACATGTGATTACTCCTCCTCTTCCTCTGCCTCAACCTCTAGTACGAGGAAGAGTGTTTACATCAACATAATCTCCTCACTGATCATTTTGCTGTCTTCTCGGCTCAACATATGGCTGCCTCTGTGAGGTTCCACCTTTCTCAACTTTACCCTGAGGTTTCTTCCATTCCTCTTTGGGCTTCTGGAACTTTTCCTGGGCAACTGCTTTTCCTCTTGGCTGGCTTCTGCCTCGCCCTCGCTGACCTTGCTTACGACTCAGCTTCTCCTCGGCTTTTAGAGCCAATTGATAAGCATATTCCACCGTTCGGATTGTTAGCATGCTTAGTTCATCCTAAATGTCATATCTTAGACCATTCAGATATCTGGCGACTTTCTCATCATCTCTCTCTCGATGACCTACTCTGATGTTGAGCTTGTAAAATTCTTTGGTGTACTCCTTCACCGTCATCAACTTATGTCTCAGGTTCTACATTCGCCTGAACAAAGTGATTTGATAATCCCCTGGGATGAACTTTGCTTTCATCTTCGCGATCATCCGATCCCAACTTTTGATCTTCTGCTTGCCCTTGCAACACCTATCAGCCTGTAGCTCATCCCACCACAATGCTTCATGTCCCTTCAAGCGTGTTATTGCATGCTTGACTTTCTTGTGCTCTTCCACATCTTCATAATAGAAGTATGTGTCAAGAGATCTAATCCAATCTAGCAGCTCTTCTGCATCCAGATTCCCTTCATAGACTGGAATGTCCATTTTCACCTTCGCACCCATCCTGGCGATGGCTTTGATCAATCGCTCGGTTGATGCATCTTCTGCTGTGACCTCTTCTTCATGTCCAGTTTCCTCTTCAACCTTGGAATCACTAAGATCCCTAGCACCAACTCTGTGTCTTTGTGTTGTCTCCATCTCGTCGAGCCTCGTTCGGAGATCTCTCATCTACCGCTCCATTTCTGGATTTCCTACTGGCCTACCTCTTCTTCTCACTTCCCTGTCTTCGGGATCAGGTGATTGTCTTTCTCTTCTCGGCGGCATGGTGAAATTTTACTCTTTTCTCTCTGTCACAGAAAACAAAGAGTTACTCCTGCTTTGATACCAATCTGATGTAACCACACTCCTCACCTGAACGATCGCCCCTTCCAGGATATTCTCTTTTCCATGGCCCGAAGAACTTCTCGGTTCTTCTATCTCCAAATAGGAAGATCTACACCCACAGTCCTTCAGCGAAACTTTCCCTTTGTTCACTTGTCAAGAAAATTAGAACTCACAGCTTTGTGAGCTCACGGTCTATCTCTGGGCACTCAAAAACCCTGAGACCCGATGCGCCAGTCAACGCTAACTTCGTTCATTCCTTATCAGAACTTCACTCTATCTCTATCTCGCCACTCGCGACACCAAGCGCGCAGTTTTCCCCACTCTGATACACGAGATGCAGAAACGTCGAACTCACGGCCTTGCTCCCTCATGACTTCGCCACTCACGAGCTCAAACGACTTCCACCTCGAATCTCGAAGCCCAAGGTGCTGATACTCGAAATATCGCTACCTCATGACTTCACTACTCAGGAGGCCAAATAAATTCCTTGTCAACTCCCGATGTCCGAGACGCCGAATCTCCGATAGTTTACGCTACCTGTCTTCCACTGTCACCTGTGGCCTACACAGCTTATGTGGCTATCAGAATGTCACACCTCGCACTCTTGCGACTTTTGTTGCATAAATTTGGAGTCTTACCTCATGAACTCCCGATATGTCAATCCACGAGTAGAACCCACGCTCCTTGTGATCCCGATCAACGACTCCAACCCTTCCGAGCTTCGAACCTCTTCCGCTCCTGCACTATAGCCTTCTTGTCTCCCGCAAGATCCAACGATCCATTGTAACTCACGCATTCCCCACGAAGAATACTAACCACCCACTTCTCTCCTTGTGCAGTCCTCGAACAAGAAATGTCTCTCCACGAGACTTGTTCACCAACCTACGAATTTTCCATTCAACCTCCTCACGCAACTTCTCTTTTCTACCCTTCAACAACCTTGAAGGCCTATCCCTCCTGATCTTCAACGACTTCAGTTCCCTCAGGAAGAATTTCTTACACGCACTCCTTGCGGCAAATCCTCAAACACGACTAAGTGATGAAGCTCTTCGATCCTGCGCACTCCTACAGCAGAAATCCTTCAATTCTTTCTCAGAATCGCAACTCTGAGTCTTCTTCTAGCCTGCACATGCCTTGCATGGCTCTGGTGCCAAATTTGCACTTCTGAAAACTTAGAACAAAAGTTATCCCAACTTAAACCTTGCAGTCACGCACTCCTTGTGGACAAATTCAATTGCACCCCTTGTAGAAATTCTCTGGTTCAAGATAGAGAAACAATTGAAACTAACTCCTTGTTCTCCTAGATTTCACTTCAACCATGAAATCACATACACAACATATAAAAGAAAATGTATGACAAGAAGCAAACATTCATGAGCCTAGTATCAACAATACACAGAGAGTAACATAACCATGGAATTGAATCAAAGCTTTATATTAATTCAATATCTGTACATGGAAGTTCTTCATACACTTCTCTGCTCTGCTCTCCTGAATGCTCTCAATGATGATACAATGTACAAAGGAGGGTGTCTATATCCGTTCTCCCTCTCGAATTCTAAGCTATCAAATATAGAATTAAATATTCTATCTACTTTACATTAAATCTATTAAATGCCTCATCTAACTAAGGACGAGAGCTATCCACTCAAGGTCCATTACAATATACAAAGTGCACTTCATTAAATCCACACATTAATGTTTGGCGCAACAATATCAAGGTGTTTCAAAATTTGTGCTGGCGTCGTCCAACTATCTTCCGCTCCACATTGGCCTGCTTGATGGCTTTTCGATGCTCCTGCATAAACACACATAACTTTGATGAACTGTGGAGGCAAAGTGTTGTAACCACACCTCTTAGTCTGCAGAACATGCGACACATTTGACGTTGTACTTGTTAACACTTCTTGTGAATTAAAAACCATGTATTGCAGATGAAATCAACATATTCACCATGACATAGATGAATATATAGCCGAGTATATTTTTTTTCTAAACATAGTAAGAGCAGAGTGTATGCATATTTACCTTTGGCCTTGTTGATTTGCTGATGTCTGGGATGACTGACTGCTCATGCCCATGTCACTAGTCCAACTTTTTTTGATGCAAGCAACTGTAGATGAACATCAGGACTAACAAGCATATGCATTGTATACTATCCATCACAAAGACTAAATAACTGTAAAATTGTATGCATCTGATTTTTTTATCTGGAAAAATGTTTAATAGTAAACAAGGGGTGAGGGTGGGGCACCACGACCAATCTAAAAATCATGGACCCCTGGAAGACAGGGAAGCAAGATTGAACCTGTTATCTCGACATCCATAATAAACAAAGTGGTTAACTATGGAATAAGATATAAGCACAACCATAGGTGTGAAACCGTTAGTCCGCCAACCGACGCACCAAGGTATTTTCAGAAAGAACACTAAGAAGATGAATTAGAAAACAAAAGGGATAATAGAAAATGGTAAAAATAGAAATAGGGAGGGTAGAAAGGCCCATTGCTATGAAGCCATCGTTTTCAAGTCTAATATTATATGCCGCCACCCGGTTTGTATATTTAATTTACCATCATGGTTGGTATACCTTTTACAATATTGTACCACAAAACCCTCTGCTGTTGCACAAAACAATTCATCTTCTTGTCCAAGAAACCTGTTTTTTGCAAGGAAACAATGTTTATTATGTAATGGACATGAAGGAAAGTTAGTATGAAGGCATACATCTAAAAGAAAGAGAAATAGGTCTATTTACCTGCCAAAGAGTCCATCGCCCTCTCCAACCATTCTGTTTGTTTAAATGCAACAATGTAGCAAAAACACAATGGACATGAAGTAGGTTAGTATGCAGGAAGACATGTACTGAAGATAACTTATAATGAAGACATACATGTAAAAGAAAGAGAAACAAGGTTATTTACCTGCGAAAGAGCCCATCGTCATCTCCAGCCACTCTGTTTGTTTAAATGTAGCAATGCAGCGAAAACACAACGGACATGAAGTAGGTTAGTATGCAGGAAGGCATGTAATGAACATAAGTTACCATGTAGGAAGGCAAACAACATGCACATATAATAAACTAAGTGAACACATTTACAGATGATAAATGAAATAAAAAACAACGCAATATGAAATAACAGTACAAGCATCCACCTCTTCAACCGATGCAGTCAAGACTCCATCTTTTTCTCCAGCTATTATGTTTTCTTGAATGTGGGAACACATAAAATACAAAGAACATGAATGGAAGCTGGTATGTACCGGAGAACGAGAAATATGTACATATACCAAAAGATACTCAACGAACAGTCTAGAATATAGGCAGAAACCTGAACCTTTGCGCTTTTCCATCCGTAGTTGTAAACATGTGATTTTTTTTCCCTACCCAAAATATAATATCAACAACAAAATATTACAAAATTGCATGGTTGTAGCTAAACGATTTCTGGTTTTCCATGGAAAATTATCCAGATATGCTTCCACCAATGGAAACAAATTTTCTTTATCCTCTGCACAGACTGCTATTCCCATGATACAAGGTTTTGGTTTTCCGTGGCAAACTACCCAGACATGCTTCCAGACATTGAAATATAATCTTGCAGAATCTTTGTTGTACATATCATAGCTCAAGTACAACACAAATTGTATCGTGTGCACACCAGTCCGTGTAGAGGAGAAAGAACATGTAATTTCATATGGACACATATGATCATACATGGTTTATAAATGTACCCTGCATATGCTTTATTCTAACAAAAAAACAACACATATTGCAATTTCACGTGTAATCCTCCAACAATTTTGCATGCAACTATTCTCTTTCATGCCACCACTTAAGCACCAACAAAATATCATAAAAGAATAGATATCGACCTTGATAGACAGGGAAAATAACACAATTTCATGTCAACTCCTGGGTGCAGGGGATGAACACCGTAAAGCTCCCAAAAAAACAATAATAATCCAAAAAAGAAAAAAAAAAAATCCAACCACCGACGCTGGACCTCAACCTTGTTGAATCAAACAAAATAAAACAACAACAAGCACCAAACCAACGAGAAATAATGAACACGTCGAACTCCACCCGCCGCCCCAAAGCGTAAACCAAATCCAAACAAACAAAACCAGCAACCCACGAACCCACGAACCATCAAGAACCACCAAGCCAGTAAACAACATATGTATCTCCAATGATTACAATACTGTAGCCGAAGCACAGAAGCAACCATAAACATATGATGACCATGCCACTACAAATAATCAAACATTCTTACTTCCAAAATGAAAACATTGAACAACAAATAAAGAATAGAAAATGAAACTATGGCATGGAAACTTACTCCAAAACAATGAAATGCAGAAGCGTAGGTCGAATCGAGAACTAATTTAACAACAACAACTAGCAACCAACGAACCAATGAACAATAAGAACTCACAGAACTAGTAAACAATGTATGTAGATTCCAAGATGATGAAATTTCATTGCAAAGGTAGAAGCAGTATGAAACATACAATGGCTATTCAACTAGCGGTGGAAAACAACAGTGTGCAAATTCACTGTAACATTGTATGGAAATTTTTGAGGAAAAATGTACTCCGAGAAGCGTATTTAGATAAACATTTAAGCCTGTTAGGCTGTCTAAGGACCTCGCAGTATGAAAACATTTAAGCTGTCAGGCCTGTTGGAGGACCTCACATTATGTAAACATTTAAGCTATCAGGCCTATTGACGCGTCTCTAAATAAGTGTCAATACATTTCAATACAAATACATGTGGAAAAGATGTTATAAATAATGGAATTCTCAATTTCTGTAAAGCTTGGATGTCAAAACATTTCAATATGATTAGTACAAATAAAAACTTATGGATATATCAAGCTAGCAGAAAATGCTAACAAAAACATTCAAACTAATGCTAGCATTAGTCCACCTTCAAGCAATACATAGGAAAAATATATTATTCAAAAAGACTATATATGAGAAAAAGTTTGGATATGTTGCCATATAAAACATTGGGAATAACGAATCTGGAAATAAGACCTCCAATCTCTTATCCAATCAGATCAGTACATATATGCTACTTTTTATTATATAAAATTATATGCTTTTAATTCCCTAGCTCCAACAATAGGCGTTATGCAAATATTTCTGGTCAAAGGACAAACTAATATGTAGTCAACGAATTATCGATCGCTATAGTCCCTCTATGCCTACGACAAGGACTAATAATGCTTAGAATTAATTAAGAAAAATGTCAAAAATAACTTTACGTTAAGTATTCTTTGGGAAAAAATATTATTAAAGATGATTTACTTAAAAATGTCTTTCTTTTAATTTATTTTTTTATATAGTTATTTTATTTATATTTTTTTCTACATAAAAAAAATCCCTTTACAAAGTATCTCTATGTCTTTGCTTTAACAAATCCCTTTACAAAGTATTCCTTTTCTTAAGCCCAAAAAACCTAATGCATAGAGATGAAAATGACGCTTAGTCAAAAGGATTTAAAATATTTTTTTTTTATTAATTTTTTACTTTTATTTAATTTTTTTTTATCAATGTATATTTTCATTTTTATTTTTTTCTTATTAAATTTTATTAAATATTTCTTATTATTATTTTTTGTTTTAAATAATAAAAACAACATAAAATAAAACCAAAGTTTGGAAGTCCTTTAATATGGTGATGATGATGATTAACGTCCAGTGAGACCGAATTGGTCTATTGGACCTGAAGATTGTAAGAGATTGCTTGCAATTCTTTAGAATTTTGTTTATGTGCAAAGTGTTAACATGTTTTCTAAGATCACCATAGTTTTGTTGAGTTAAAAGGTTAGGAAGGTTGGTAGTGTGACAAATATTTTGAAGTTGAGATCTAATATGGGTATAGGCTAGACAATATAAGAGAAAGTGTTTTTCATCTTCAACCTTCTTAGTGTCACAAAGGTGACACACTCTTTCAGCCCATGGGATTTTAAGAAATGACCAATGACCACTTTCACTATAGAGCTCGTGAGAATATGTTCTTCTCTTATGAATTTTTATTTTTTTATTTACACTTGTCAAAATAAGAAGATAATTTTAATCTTCTATATTAAGGTTAATTACATCCTTATAATGCCTTAAATTTGTTTTTCCTCTAACTTTTTATAACGCCACCTTTTCAGCTTAAATTTTGATTTGATGATATTTTTTATAGTGTCTTTATTTTTCAATATGGTGTCTTCCATGATTCCCCAATATCTTAGCCAAGACTAAGCATTTTTATTCCATCTACTCTTGATTCGATGGCGGTTATGATTGGATTTTGAAGCAATTTTAGGAAGCCTTTGGTCTTCCATGTTGTTTAACTTGTTCCTGTACATTAGGTATCTAGTAATAACAATGATCTCAATGGGGAAAATACTTGTCTCTAAGAGGAGGATGGGATAGAGCGTATTTCCTTTAATTTTAATATTATAGGTTATAAAATTATTTTTTATTTTCTCTATATTTATCGAGGAATCACGAGAGATACTACATCACCAGACCTCACATCGATATAGAATCATAGGTGTAACAACAATATCGAAGAGGAGTTTCTTCTTATCCCATATCCAAAGATCGATTGATTCACAATTTCTTTCAAGCACATAAGAAACCTTCAATCCTCCAATAATCCTTTTCTCAATGCTATAATTATAGTTGAGCTTTTGGTGAATATCGATTCCAATATATTTGTATGAAGTCACTTCCTCCAAGTTGTTTTTTCATATAAGAAGGTGTCATAAGTGATCTTATTGGATTTAATGATCATGATCTTAGTCTTGTCAGTATTAACAATAATTCCCATATTGGAAAAAAATATTTGAGGATTTTTAGTTGATTTTCGAGATCGTGGGGACTCCTCACCATAATAATGATATCATCGACATAAAAAAAGAATATTTATGACTATACTAGTGAGAGTAGGGATGAAACAACCTACTTCTTCCAAGCAATATTCTAACTTGTTAATGTATATGCGAAAATGGTAGGGAACAAGGGGAAACCTTGCTTGACTCGAATATTACAGTTAATCTCTTTCCACCAACACTCATTGTTCTTAAACTTGGAAATAATTTTCTCATACATCCTTATTGTTCAAACCCTGAACTCCAAAGGAACTTTTATCTCTTCCAACCTATTCCAAAAGTTTTTCCTAGGAACCATGTTAAAAGATTTTCCAAAGTCAACAAAACAAACAAATATATTAGTTTTTCTATTGCATAACTCCTCTAAAGTGATCCTAAAGGTAACAATATCGTACATAGTTGAATGATATATCTTAAAACTAAGCTGTAATTTATCTCTTTTACCATGACTTTCTATCCAAAGGGTAATCTTATTTTCCAAAATATTTCCATAAAGCTTGGTTTAAATTGGGCTAATCATAATGGTCCTATGATTAGAGGGAATGTTTCTTTCTACATTTTTAAAAATAGGAACAATGAGGCTTTGCATCCATGGTTTAGTGAATCCCTAATTCCCTCCTAAATTGAGGAGCTTGTGTATGAGAGGGATGAGGATCGACCCTCCGATTTTAAAAATTTCAGCTTGGTAGCCTTCAATGTCCTTAGTTTTTCCATTTGTAAGTTTCTTAACCATGAACTCTATGTCATCGAATGAAAAAACTCCATCCTCTATAGGGAAAATAGGAATGGTGTCCATGGAATTAGGGGACTCGTAAATATTTTTAAGGTAGGAATTCAAGTCCCTTGATGGAATCATATTATTTTCTTTATTATTACAGATTATAATTTTCCTCCATAGCTTCTTAGGATCTAGCTTAGATAGTTTCCAATGTTTCTCTTTCATTTTTTTGATGTAGTACTATTTTTCATTTTCATTAGGGATTTGTACGTATTGATCTTATTTATGCTTAAGGACTCATTAAATGCATGCCTAATTACTTTCCTATAAATTTTACATTCTTTATCATACCAAAGGTTGGCCATTATATTATTGTTTTTACAGGACATCTTGAAAGAGAACATGTTAATATAAGTAGAAATGGTAGTTGTACAATTTTGGTAGAGGTATTAAATGTTGTCCTTAGAACTTAGGGTATGCAAATCACTATTTAATTCCTTTAAGAAAAGGTCAACTTTATTTTTTTCAAATAATAATTTCCTTTGATTATCAAAATTATCTTCAATGGTGCTCCTTTGTATGACAAAGTTTAGACTTAGGGTTAAAGGTATATGATATGTGTCGGTTTCATGGTCATTTAAAAGTTCAAAAGTTACTACATCCCTAGACCTCACATTGATATAGAATAACATGTGTAACAACAATCTCGAAGAGAAGTTTCTTCTTATCCCATATCCAAAGATCGATTGATTCACAATTTCTTTCAAGCACATAAGAAACCTTCAATCCTCCAATAATCCTTTTCTCAATGCTATAATTATAGTTGAGCTTTTGGTGAATATAGATTCCAAGATATTTGTATGAAGTCACTTCCTTCAAGTTGTTATTTTCATATACGAAGGTGTCAAAAGTGATTTTATTGGTTTTAATGATCATGATCTTAGTCTTGTCAGTATTAACAATAATTCCCATATTGGAGAAAAAATATTTGAGGATTTTTAGTTGATTTTTGAGATCATGGGGACTCCTCACCATAACAATGATATCATCGACATAAACAAGAATATTTATGACTATACTAGTGAGAGTAGGGATGAAACAACCTACTTCTTCCAAGCAATATTCTAACTTGTTAATGTATATGTGAAAATTGTAGGGAACAAGGGGCAACCTTTCTTGACTCGAATATTACAGTTAATCTCTTTCGACCAACACTAAGTGTTCTTAAACTTGGAAATAATGTTCTCATACATCCTTATTGTTGAAACCCTCAACTTGAAATGAAATTTTATCTCTTCCAACCTATTCCAAAAGTTTTTCCTAGGAACCATGTTAGAAGATTTTCCAAAGTCAACAAAACAAACAAACATATTAGTTTTTCTATTGCATAACTCCTCTAAAGTGATCCTAAAGGTAACAATATGGTACACAGTTGAATGATATATCTTAAAACTAAGCTGTAATTTATCTCTTTTACCATGACTTTCTAGCCAAAGGGTAATCTTATTTTCCAAAATATTTCCACCAGGCTTGGCTAAAATTGGGCTAATCTTAATGGTCCTATGATTAGAGGGAATGTTTCTTTCTACATTTTTAAAAATAGGAACAATGAGGCTTTGCATCCATGGTTTAGTGAATCCCTAATTCACTCCTAAATTGAAGAGATTGTCTATGAGAGGGATGAGGATCGACCCTCCGATTTTAAAAATTTCATCTTGGTATCTTTCAATGTCCTAAGTTTTCCTATTTGTAAGTTTCTTAACCATGAAATCTATGTCATTGAATGAAAAAACTCCATCCTATATAGGAAAAATAGGAATGTTGTCCATGGAATTAAGGGACTCATAAATATTGTTAAGGTAGGAATTCAAGTCCCTTGATGGAACCATATTATTTTCTTTATTATTACAGATTATAATTTTCCTCCGTAGCTTCTTAGGATGTAGCTTAGATAGTTGCCAATGTTTCTTTTTCATTTTTTTGATGTAGTACTCTTTTTTTTTTCATTAGGGATTTGTACGTATTGATCTTATTTATGCTTAAGGAGTCATTACATGCATGCCTAATTACTTTCCTATAAATTTTACATTCTTTATCATACCAAAGGTTGGTCATTATATTATTGTTTTTATAGGACATCTTGAAAGAGAACATGTTAATATAAGTAGAAATTGTAGTTGTACAATTTTGATAGAGGTATTCAATGTTGTCCTTAGAAGTTAGGGTATGTAAATCACTATTTAATTCCTTTAAGAAAAGGTCAAATTTATTTTTGTCAAAGAATAATTTCCTTTGATTATAAAAATTATCTTCAATGGCTCTCCTTTGTATGACAAAGTTTATACTTAGGGTTAAATATATATGATACGAGTCGGTTTCATGGTCATTTAAAAGTTAAAAAGTTACTACATCCCCAAACCTCACATTGATATAGAATAACATGTGTAACAACAATCTCAAAGAGGATTTTCTTCTTATCCCATATCCAAAGATGGATTGATTCACAATTTATTTCAAGCACAAAAGAAACCTTCAATCTTCCAATAATCCTTTTCTCAATGCTATAATTATAGTTGAGCTTTTGGTGAATATCGATTCCAAGATATTTGTATAAAGTCACTTCCTCCAAGTTGTTGTTTTCATATACGAAGGTGTCATAAGTGATCTTATTGGATTTAATTATCATGATCTTAGTCTTGTCAGTATTAACAATAATTCCCATCTTGGAGAAAAAATATTTGAGGATTTTTAGTTGATTTTTGAGATCGTGGGGACTCCTCACCATAATAATGATATCATCGACATAAAAAAGAATATTTATGACTATACTAGTGAGAGTAGGGATGAAACAACCTACTTCTTCCAAGCAATATTCTAACTTGTTAATGTATATGCGAAAATGGTAGGGAACAAGGGGCAACCTTGCTTGACTCAAATATTATAGTTAATCTCTTTCAACCAACACTAACTGTTCTTAAACTTGGAAATAATGTTCTCATACATCCTTATTGTTAAAACCCTTAACTCCGAAGGAAATTTGATCTCTTCGAACCTATTACAATTTTTTTTCCTAGGAAACATGTTAAAAGATTTTCAAAAGTCAACAAAACAAACAAATATATTAGTTTTTCTATTCCATAACTCCTCTAAAGTGATCCTAAAGGTAACAATATGGTACACAGTTGAATGATATATCTTAAAACTAAGCTGTAATTTATCTCTTTTACCATGACTTTCTAGCCAAAGGGTAATCTTATTTTCCAAAATATTTCCA